>VWZZ01003255.1:5962-34822 GCA_013399095.1 Psophia crepitans
TTTTTTTTTTTTTTAGCAAAAGCCTGGCTTAATGTGTTAAAGGAGAAGGAGAGAGGAGAGGAGAGGAGAGGAGAAACAGGGAAGGAAAGCTTTCAATGAAATTAGAATATCGCATTTGGCTTTTATAGATGGAAGTAGTGTTTTCAGAATTCTAACCAAAATTACTTTGGATTGAATAATAACAGTAACAACAATATTATTATTATTATTGTTGTTGTTGTTGTCATTATTATTATTATTATTTAAAAAACAATACAGCAAAATATTTCCATCAGCCTGATAAACTAAATGCTCTTTCATGGAGAGTTTACACTTTTAAAAAGCCTTTTTTTGTTGTTGTTTGCCCAAAAAAAAAGAAGTGGGTTCAAAATGTCACGTAATAGCAAAATCTACACGTATTTATATGCATGCACACATACACCCTCCGTTTATTCCTAAGTGTACTGTGAAATAATGTACTGACAATCCGTCAGATGGCAAGCTCGTTACCTGACTTACCTGACTGATAATAATTGCTTAGAGAGAGGAGAAAAACAATAAATAATCAGTGTTGTCTGATGGGTGGATGTGCAGAGGTCCAGGGTTTCTCCCAGGGTGATTTGCACACAGTAAGGATTTTTTTTTCCTTATGGGAGGAGAAGAGAGCAAGGTCAATCACAAGACAAAGTTAGTGGCCAACCTCATAAACATCTGTTTGCACAGCAGAGGCCGAAACCGAGCTAATGCCCAGCCCTGACGTCAGATGAGGCTGGGTATGAACGGATGCAGCTGGGTGAATAAACTGCTCCTACCCTCTAGGTGACCCACAAAAAAAAAAATAAAATTGAAATTTTACAGCACTTCTTTGCTCTTCCTTAAATACTTCTGTATTATAATTTGTTTTGGTGTTTTTGGGGTTCTTTCTTCTTTAATCACTGTTCTTTAACTGTTGCAGGCTTAAAAGGGCAAGATTTATATTAAAGGAAAGGCTTTTCTCTTTTCCTGCGTGAACACAGGTTACTGAATTACTCTACGTGCCTTTGATCAGAAACACGATCAAATATTTATACAGTGGGAGATCCATCTGTTCAGCTGAATTCCCAGCAGGGTAGCTCCATTCCTGTCTTATTACTCACTTTGTTTTCCTCACTCACTCCATTTTTCCTGGAATAAATTGGTTAAAGACTGACAGTAGAGGGAGTAAATATTTCTTATTCCTTTTCATCTGCACACAGAAGAAATAATCCTGTTTACTTGCACGTGTATTTATTTAGCAGTGGGCTTGGGGACTGGTCTGCACATGAAGAATTGTCCCCTGGCTGGGTTGGCCGTCGCCTCTGACTCTACATGTCTGAGCAATGCTCAGCCCATCAATCACCTATTCTGACACTTTCCATGTGTATCCACTGGAGGACAAATAAATTTCATGCTGTGATTCCTGCATTTCCATTTTGACCCCGCTGGCCTTCATGGAAGCAGCATTTCTCTCTAATATCTGTGCAATTATAGGGGTAGATATGGGATGGGTCCCAAGCATGGAGGTGGGGAGGATCAAGGCTTTTATAGAAGAAAGTCCTTTCAAAGGAGGAAAAAAAATGCATCTGCATTGGTGTGGAACGTGTGGAGCCAGTGTGACTGATAAGACTAGAACAAAGGCTGAAAAATGAGAATTGCAGCATGGGGCTTCATATGTGTTTGGGGGCATTTCAGCCCCAAGTTATGCCTGCAGGTCAACCCCTTGGTCCCCAGTAGGTGGACGGTCTCTGCTGGGAGATTTACCTGAGCTGAGGCAGGAGAGATGCTTGCTCCGTCGTTTAGCAGCCTCTCCTGACAAATTTGAATGGGTGTCCCATAGGGTCACAGTCAATGCAGGCTGGAAGGGACCCTCAGGAGGCCTCTAGTGCAACCTCCTGCTCACAGCAGGGTCAGCTCTGGAGTCTGGGCTCAGGGTTTTACCCAGTTGTGACCTGAAAACCTTCAAGGATGGAGCTTGCAAAACCTCTCTGTGCACACGCTTCCACATCCAACTCCTCTGAGACAAAAGCATCCTCTGGCCTCTGCCAGAGTGTCGGTAGATGGTCTGAGGCTTCTTGTAAGACCTGGTCATCCCTGGACAGACCAGTTCCTAGGGTGCTATGTCATTATGACAGCTGACCATATGGGTTTAAGCAAACCCATGTGCCAATATCTAAACCAAAGACAAGCCAATGCTGATTGTCCCACACACGGTGGGGGTGGGCTGAGATCAAAATTTCCCAGCAACCAGAAAAAGAGTAAGATTGTAAGAAAACCCTGTAGAAAGGTGTTTCATATCATTCACTGACTGGTGATCGCATTTCCATCTGTGCTGGGGAAGGGTGGCTGGATATTGACCAATGCACCATCAGTGCATCTCTAGGAGGTCACCAGCACCCCAGCATGGCAGAGAGGACATTCTTGGTAGAAAGAGAAATGCTGCATCACCAACTGGTATCAGAGACTGCGCAGGGGACAGGGAAAGAGACAAAGAATGCCCTGAACCTTTACCATTTTTCTTGTCTGCTATTTGAGGAATTGACTTTGCACCAAAGCCAGCAGCTCTCCTCTCCAGCCCCTGGTTAGAAAGCAGATTGTCACCAGCCAGGAAAACACAGTTGACAAGCAAGGCACAAAGTCTCACTGGTCCAGAGCTGGAAAAGCTTCTGACCCGCTATCAAAAATCTCATCTGCAACCAAAGCAAATCCAGCCCTGTCCTCTGCTCAGGCAAGTCCCGACGTCTGGATTTATAGACATAGTTACCACCACATTAATGAGCTCTGGAGAGCGTCTGCTGCCAGCTTCATTACAGATGGGTGGAAAAATATCATTCTGAGGAATCCCCCAGCTGGACATAAATATTTAGCATGTGATCAGCTGCTCACTATTCCCCTGACCTGAATAAATCTGTGTTGTTTCCCCTGCCTTCAAATGAAAGGTCCATAATCACAATCACTCCCCTCACTTAATCTTTTTGAGGGATGCAATGGGGACGGCTGGTTTATATCTCTTTGTTGCCCCCCGTATCTCTCCATCTCTGGCAGAAAAGCGCTTTAAGGCTAAATCATCTCTCAGAGGCAAATTCAGCTCAGACCAACAGGACATTACCGTAATTTATATTGCATGTAGTGTGAATGCTCATGGTGTTCAGCATCTTACAGGGGCTGAAACAACCTGCTCTTGGTTCTCCCAGTTTGGACCAGGAATTACATGGTCCCTTGGCAAACTCAGCCTTTTAGACCCTAGGAACAGCTATTTGGGCTCAGGTTAAATATATTTCTAATCCAGCATTTCAAGACCAATAAAAGGTGCAAGTAGACATAAAATCATAGAAACACAGAATAGTTCGGGTTGGAAGGGACCTCAAAGCCCATCTACTTCTGCCATGGNGGGAAGGATTGCTGCCTCCCAGCTCAGCTCCAGCTCCCCTCCTGCAGCTTCAGGCCCTTCCCCTTGGCCTGGCCCCCCCTGCCCTGCAACCAGCCCCTCTCCAGCTTTCCTGCAGCCCCTGCAGGCACTGCCAGGGGCTCCAAGGGCTCCCCGCAGCCTTCTCTGCTCCAGGCTGGACAAGCCCAGCTCCCTCAGCCTGGCTCCAGAGCAGAGGGGCTCCAGCCCTCGCAGCATCTCCGGGGCCTCCTCTGGCCTCGCTCCAGCAGCTCCGTGTCCTTCCTGCCCTGGGACCCCCCGAGCTGGAGGCAGCACTGCAGGGGGGTCTCAGCAGAGCTTTCTCTGTATATTCCACTGGCAGTTTGTTGCTCATGGTTGCCTTGAGCTAGAAATGGTCTCTTTGTGTTAATACACCCCATAGGATTTTTCTTTCACGAACTTCATCCACTTGCTGTCCTAAGCCCATGCATATTTTTGACAATCTTGTGGCAACGAATTCACAGATTAATGACATGAGGGAAAATACCTACTTCAATATGTTGGTAGCTTCCCAGGTGATAATTTAATTAAATGACCTCTAACTCGTGCATTATCAGAATGACCACATATTCCTCCTTTACTGCCTTTAAACCACTTCTGCCATCTGTCACAATTCTCTTTACAAGGCTAAAATGTCTTTGCTTTTCTAGAGGTGTCTGTCTCAGCTCCCACAGCCAGCCTATGGTTTTGCATTGGAGTCATGCAAAGCCTGCTTCCATTCTCTTTGGCCAAGGCATTGCAGACAATGTGAGGGATTGTAACCAGGCAAACTCGTGTTTGCATGCAAGTAGCAGGCTACAAGAGCTGAAAGAACTGAGACAGCAAAAGCCCTGGCACAGACTATGGGAGATGTGAGTTGAAATCCATGGTCTTCCACTGACTTGCTGGGCAACGCTGAGCAAACAAAGTAGAACAACAACCTCTTGGGGCATTGGGCACCCACATCCCACCAGGTTGAGCGGGAGACAAGTATTTCCTACTCTGGAGGCATCATACCTCTCTCATTGTCTGGAAGCTGAGCAAACTCCTATAAAAAAGGAGCATTGGGAAGTTAAAGGCATTGCCCATGTGAGGCAGTGGGTGCTTATTTTAGCGTGTTAAATGATTAATGGGCCTCGTGCAGAGTGGTGAAGGCCACCCCAAGCGCTCACCATATTGTCCCTATCATCTACTTTTGCGTGACCTAAAGATGCATCTATTCATGTGCATAAAGACAGCTTTTTTTTTTTTTCTTTCCCCTTGTGTCATTACGAAAATGAAAGTTGATTCGGAGCCATTCTGCAGTCATAGATGCAGGTTTTTTGATGACAGGTTGTGCATGCCTTTCACATCAGGGGTTAAAAGAGGGCTTGGCCCTGAGGCTGCTGTAGTCAGTAAAAGACTTTTTATTAACTCTCCTATGGTCTGCGTCAGGCCCTAAGAGGGAAGAAATTGAGGGTGTGGAGTTTGTCACTATGGAGAGCTTTGATACCATCGCTAACACCTCCTGTAATAACTCCTGGAATGCCTTAATTAGAGGAAAAGAGAAGGAAAGAGCGTGATGTCTCCCAAAAGCATAAATGTCCTCTATTATTTGGAATTTATTCTTGAGACAGGGGCTCTGGGAGTGCACTGCTTGGAGTGAAGGGGGGAAAAAAAACCCTCTTGCTTCTAAGAAAATAAACCTTGTTGTGCTTATTTTTATGTTTTCTTAACAGGTTCTTGGTTCAATGCAAACTTCTTAGTTAAAAGGGTCGCAATCATACTCTTCCCAAAAGGAGGGAAAAGAGATGAAATAGTCTAAAAAAGATGTGGACTTGCTGGGAGAACTTTATATAGGTTGGTGTATTTTAAGAGATCTGAACATGATTGCAGCCTGGTTTGCTTGGACTCCAGCCATACACTTTACAGTGTACCCAGATCACGTATTGCAGATTTCTGCTCTTCCAGGACCAAAGGGATGGGCCCAAAGTGTACAGCCTCCAATTTTCATAGCAGCTTTAATCCACTGATGTAGTACAAATGGACCCGCTGATAAAGAGAGAGGGTCACTAGGAGCAGGATAGACAGTCAAATGCAATAACACTAAACATCAGATTTAGAATAAAGTGATCAAAATTTTACTTTTCCCACAGCCCACCTCCTCTTCCCCTGCAGTTTTCCAAAGCTTTGCCTCTCCAGACACCACACCTTTCCTCCATCACTAGCACGGACATCCCAGGCAAATGGCATTTCAGGATTTGAACTCTTTCAACAAAACATTGTGAAATCAAATATGGGACCTCAGAGATTTGGTTGCCAACCTCAGCACGAGAAACTATGACCTGAGAGAAAAAAATGGAGACATACAAATTCTGAACTATGGCTTGCAAGCCAAGGTGGACCATTACGAGGTGTTGGTAGAAGAGTTGCAGAAGGGAAGAAAGAACATCAAAGAGACAGTGCAACAAAGGGAAGAGAGGGTCTGACTACTAGAACACAAAAACAAAACCCTGAAGATTGACAATAAGCAACTCATCTTGTAAATCAGTGGTAGGGCTGACCAGCTGGCTCTGTGTCAAAACAATCTAACTGAAACAGACATGATAAAAATTAGAAGTGAAGCTCAAAAAGTCAGAAATTATGTTCAGTGCCTTGAGGACAAATTGGAAGGTGTCCAGCAGCAATATGAGAAAGAAAAGCAACAGTCCTCCCAGTTACAGGAGGCACTGAGAGAGCTCACTCAAATATGCCCGATTCAGAGGAACAATGTAATACAGCTGAAAGAGGAGCTGAAAACAGCGGAGAAGCAAGCAGCTCTCTGGAGAGGTGACCATGAGTGCTGGCTCCCCATGGGCTCATTGCAGTAGGATGGAAGCAGGGTCAAGATGCTGAAAAGCTCCTCAGAACCAGCTGTGATAAGAAGAAGCTCAAGGACCTTGAGAAGATTTTATCCCCCTTCATAGCTTGTGTTGCACTTGTGTGCTATGCACCATCTTGTCAGGGATTGTTCCACTGCTGACATTTTTCTGCTCTTACTCACTGAACATGATATCTATATGGTTGTGGAGCTCCCATCTCAATGTCTTACCTGGAAAATGTAATGGCCTCTTGCCAAATTAGATTTGCTGTAGTCCCATTTGGCTAATCCTGCTGAGCTTTGCAGTTTAAAAGGTCAACTTAGTTTTACATCATACATTTGTTGCACAGCTATTTATTTTAAATACATATAATTTCCATAAAGCAATGAAAATAGAGTGCAAGTAGTTGTCCGTTCAGTTACTTGTTCACTGAAATGCTCAGAGAATTTTTGTAGATACCAAAGGGATGTTTCTTTCATTTAAAGTCTCATTTTACTTTATTTTTTTGCGCTTCACCCATCTATTCCCGAAACGAAGGCTGTTGTGCGGTGTTTCCTTGGATTTCTTATAGAACAGTGAAGAATTTGGTTTGATCTGGATGCAGCTTTTTTCTTCAGGAACCGGTGCTGTAGAGCGGAGAAAGACAATATGTTGGACTCACTGATGAGGGAACACAGATATTTGGTAGGTTAAATGACTTGCTTTTGGGGTCAGATAGGGTAGAGTTGGCAAAGAGAAATGCTGGGTCAACCTAGAGACTTCATGCGGAGTTGCTCTGTTCTCCAGAAAGACAGATACGGACTAAAATGCATCAGTATCTATCTCCAGGGCTTAATTAAAGTACAGCTGAAGGTGTGTGATACATGCAATATCCTATCAAAGCTGCTAAGAGCACATTCATCTGTAGAGAGTGGCCCAAGCCTGTCTATTTTTATTCCAAGAGGATGAGCCCCAACTCAGTGGGACCTTTCCAGCCTTCCTCAAAGCAAGGAAGGAAAGATGAGCTGCACAGTGCGAACAAAAATCCAGCTGTTGCATTTTTTCTACAGGAAATTTTTTAGCACCCTAGAGCTCTTCAGGTGCCCGGATTGGCTGCCCAATTTGCCTTTCTTTGGTCTGTCTGGCTGGGTCAATGCAGGAACAGGTTTGGCACCACATGGTGCTGAGCTGTGGGTTGGAATGAGAAAGAGCCGAGGTGCTTCAAAATATACAGTTTGTTGTTTACAAAACAAAATGGTCGTAAGCCACTTATTTTGAGTTCGGCTGTTAGGGGGACAAACATAACCATGACGTTTTAAAAACAGTGCAGAGACTTGAGAAATAATCATTAAAATGTGTGTTGTTAAGGATAAGGGAAATGGAAACCAATTTTTTTACTGTTCCTTTTGGTTACGCTTCATGCTAAAGGTACGTTCTTAATAGATAAATAAGACACCAAGAAGTGGTGAGACAAGACCCAGCCTGGAAGTGTTCATGGACAGGTTGGATGAGGCTTTGGACAATCTGGTCTCATGTAGGGTGTCCCTGCCCATGGCAGGGTGGTTGGAACTTCATGATCCTTGTGGTCCCTTCCAACCCAAACCACTCCGTGATTCTATGATAGGTTTAAGCAGTGCAACTTCAGAAATTACTAAAGCTGCATCAGGAGAAGGGATTTTAAAGTGTTGCCCTGAAGCTCAAGACTGAAGGTAGCTATGTACTTGTGTGTGCTGGCAGCCTGGAAGGCCAACTGTGTCCTGGACTGCATCAACAGGCGTGACCAGCAGGGTGAGGGAGGGGATTGTCCCCCTCTACTCTGCCCTCATGAGACCCCCCCCTGCAGTGCTGCATCCAACCTGGGGGTCCCCAGCACAAGAAAAATGTGAAACTGTTGGAGCGAGTCCAGAGGAGGCCACAAAGATGATCTGAGGGCTGGAGCACCTTTCCTGTGAAGAAAGGCTGAGAGAGCTGGGGATGTTCAGCCTGAAGAAGAGAAGGCTCCAGGGTGACCTGGTTGCAACCTTTCAAAACTTAAAGGGGGTCTTATAAAAAGGACGGAGAGGGACTCTTTACTCAGGCAGATAATGATAGAACCAGGGCAATGGGTTTAAACTGAAAGAGGATAGATTTAGATTAGATACTAGGAGAAAATTCTTCACTGCAAGGGTGGTGAGGCCCTGGCACAGGGTGCCCAGAGAAGCTGTGGCTGCCCCTGGATCTCTGGCAGTGTTCAAGGCCAGGCTGGATGGGGCCCTGGCCACCCTGGGCTGGTGAGCGACATCCCTGCCTATGGCAGGGGGTTAGAACCAGATGATCTTTAAGGTCCTTTCCAACCCAAGCCATTCTATGATACTTCTCCAGCCTGTGAACTGACTCCAGTTACTGTTTCCCAGCTTTAGGTAGTCAACTGATGAGTCTAAATGATCACCCTATCTGATATTCATTCCTTCTATATTCAGTGAAGAGAGAAAATGCTACCAGAAGATGATACGGATCTGTTTATTGACTGTAGGTTTTTAACACTAGTACTTCTCTGAAGTGGTTTAAGTCAGGTGGGGAGATGCTTACCCCAGCCCCCCNACCTATTACCCACTAAACCACGTCCCTAAGTACCACATCTAACCTTTCCTTAAACACCCTCAGGGATGGTGACTCCACCACCTCCCTGGGCAACCTGTTCCAGTGCCCGACCACCCTTTCCCAGAAGAAATTTCTCCTCATCTCCAACCTGAACCTTCCCTGGTGCAACTTGCAGCCATTTCCCCTCACTGTGGCCTTTATCTATTCCTTAGGCTGGGTGAATACTTCAGGGCACCCAACACGTTTGCAGATCTGGGTCTTCGTATATCTTTTGCACTACCACTGCCCCTCTGACGGGGGCATCTCCCCACTTCACAAGACGATTAGAAGGAGCAAAGCATATTTCAACAGAGAGCACCACGTGTGGTGAGCTAGGCAGATCTACTTCATTACTGAAGCAACCACAGTTCAGCTCTTACTTATTGTACTTTATCATGAAGATTCACCTCTGTTTTGCTCCACATCCTGGATTTCCCCCTCCTCTTCAGCCTTTGCATCCAGCTCTCGCCGCTTCTTTGAGCATCCCCACTCCACATGAAGGACAGAGCAGCCCAAATAGCTTACGTGGGTAGAATAGCTTCCTCGAGTGACTGCGGCTCCTCCATGCAGAACAGCCCCGGTTTTCTGCTGCCGGTGAGACTTGTTGCACACAGAGGCTTTCAGTCTCCTTTCCGTGTCTCGGCGGTTCATTGAAAACAGGCTCTGCCACCAAAGTGGTGAGCACAAAGGCTGCTGGCCACAGCCCAGGCATGTCTCCGAGTCCCCTTTCTGCAGAGATTAATGGGAACCGAAAAGGGAGACCCCGCACAGACTGTCAATGACCAGCATTTTGCCAAGCCCAGGCTGGATGGGGGCCCAGCCACCCTTCCCATGCAGAGAAGTGGGGTACACTTGGTCGGCTCTGTGAAACCAGGCTGCCCCTGGATCCTTGGCAGTGTTCAAGGCCAGGTTGGATGGGGCTTTGGGCAGCCTGGGCTGGTGCCCACAGCAGGGGGTTGGAACTAGATGGGCTTTGAGGTCTCTTCCCACCCAAACCAGTCTGTGATTCTATGAACCCCACCTCCAACCCTTCCTTCTGCAGCTAGCTGTGTTTTGGGATAAGTTGTTCATGCCAAGGTTGCTCAGGTGAACATTTCCAACTCACTAGGTGGGTGTTGGTGTCTCAGTCTAGTATCATCACATCTGGCTGATGCAAAATGAAGTTTACATACTTTATATCTTAATATCTCTGCAAAGGCGTGGGCTTGGGGCAACCCTTGCTCCAAGCCCAATATCTGCTTGAGCAATGTGTCTCCTTCATGCCACCTACTACCATCTATGCTCCAGCTCATACCTGTGCTTTGTGCATCAACAGGGCACTCTGTAACAAAGCACCAAGTCCCTCACCTTCCCTGCAGGGGAAGCTGCCCTTTTTTTTCTATTATTTTTTCAGGTATTGTCTTAGATTTTGCTCACTTCCCAGATGGATGACTGTTAAACCAGTGTTTTTCATTCTTGTTAATCCAAGACATGGGTAAGACAATGGAGGGAATAGCTAGAGAAGTTTCCACAGAATCTAGGCTCTAAGTATAACTCTGCGTTTCAAGTAAATAAGTATTTAGTTTAACTTGAAATGTTTAGGAGTTTAAGGTCACCCAGTTTTGTCTTCTGTTTGCACACCTAGGAATATAATTTTTTTCCTATACTTTGCAATAGTTCTGTCTGCCCCCTGATATTGTATGGCCACATGGTGAAAACTAGTATATAGACCATAGTTGCTCACTATAGGGTGAACAACTGGCTGACAGGTTGGGGCCAAAGAGTTATGGTAAACAGGGTTACATCAGGCTGGTGGCCAGTCAATAGTGGGGCTCCCCAGGGCTCCATTTTAGGGCCAGTTCTTTTTAATGTTTTCATAAACAACTTGTATGTAGGACTAGAAGGTGTCATGAGCAAGTCTGCAGGTGACACCAGATTGGGAGGGGCTGTTGATTCCGTTGAGGGTGGAGAGGCCTTGCAGAGAGATCTGGGAAGATCAGAGACCTGGGCAGTCACCAACCGCAGGACGTTTAACGAGAGCCAGTGCCGGATCCTGCCCCAGGCAGGGGCAGCCCTGGCTGTACAGACAGCCTGGGGGGGGGAGACGCTGGAGAGCAGCCGTGCTGGGAGGGACTGGGGGGGCTGGGTCGGCAGCAAGGTGACCATGAGCCAGCAGTGTGCCCAGGCTGCCAGGAAGGGCAACCGTGTCCTGGGGGGCACCAAGCCCAGCATGGCCAGCCGGGCCAGGGACGGGATGGTCCCACTCTGCCCTGCGCTGGGGCGGCCTCACCTCCAGTGCTGGGGGCAGGTTTGGGCGCCACAGCACAAAAAGGGCATAAAACTGTTGGGGAGTGTCCAGAGGAGGGCAACAAAGGTGGGGAAGGGTCTGGAGGGGCAGGCGTGTGAGGAGAGGCTGAAGGGCCTGGGCTTGTTCAGCCTGGAGAAGAGGAGGCTGAGGGCAGAGCTCATGGCGCCCTACAGCTTCTTCACGAGGGGGAATGAATCCAGCTTATTTCCTCATATGGTAATTGTTGTTTTTGAAACACAGAGCTGAAAAAACATCTCCTGAACATGAATGCAGCAGGGCATCACTATCCCTCAGCCCCTGGAGATGCTGAAGCTGTCTTTACATTTAGCTGTGCAGCTGGCAGGAGATGATAGCATCGTGGGGCAGGAGAGCAGTGCTCAGGGATGTAAGCATCTGAAAGGGCGAGGTGGTGCTGATTGACTCAGATTAAGGATCACAATAGCCAGCTGGGAACTGGTGGGCAGAGATAATAGCAGTTTCAGTGGCTGCCTCCCTAGCTCTAAATATTCCTGTATGAAGGAAGGGGAGGCAGGAACTACCAGATTTATTGCAAGGTTGATGTGACCAGATTTATTTCCTATTAAAAGCAAATAATGGCAGGACCAGCAAGGTCATTCAGACCCAATATCTGGCTTCAAATTGTCACTTCATGTGGAATAAGATGTTTACCAGTTTTTAGTGATCAGGATTGAATCCTGCTTTTAGGGCTCATACACACAGTGCAGTTCTTCATGGGCGCAAGCGCTGGCTTGTGTGTACAGACACAACAGGGGTTATCCAGCTGTTGGGCTTCATGTGTTGACTCTGAACTGGTTCATCTCACAGGTGGTGCAATGGCTCCTGTGAGACCTAAGAACGCAAGGAGGGGATTCCCAAGGTCTGAGGCTCAGTACCAAGCAGCAACTGAATATTTTATAGAACCATAGAATATCCCGAGCTGGAAGGGCCCCCTAAGCACCATTGAGTCCAACTCCTGGCCCCACACAGGACCAGCCCAACCAGAGCAGATGACTGAGAGCGTTGGCCAGACGCTGCTTGAACTCAGCCCAGCTCGGGGCGGTGACCACTGCCCTGGGGAGCCTGTTCCAGGGCCCCACCACCCTCTGGGGGAAGAACCTTCTCCTGATCCCCACCCTAACCCTCCCCTGGGGCAGCTCCATGCCGTTCCCTGGGGTTCTGTCGCTGGGCACCAGAGGGAGGAGATCAGTGCCTGCCCCTTCACTCCCCCATGTCTGTCACACTCATGTCAAGAGTTGGTATCAAAAGCATTCGTGCCTTCTTTCTGCTAAATATCACAGACTGAGCACAATGTGATCCTTATCCCACTCCTGAATAATTTTGGTGGCTCTACTCTGTTTCTCAGGGTTTTCACATGCTCCACCAAGTGGATCTGCTCCCACAGTCCCTTCTCCACTGCAATGACAACAGTGACCCAGTGCATCCCTCTGATGTCATCACTTTGCTCACACATCCTACCATCACGTCTCTGCTAACAGTGTCACACGGGAAACTATTTCAGCTGCTTCTCCACTCTACCCACCAAATCCCTCTCTGGATGCTGCGCCACAGGACCCTCCTCCAGCTCTGGGTGTCATTTGTTTCTTGCCCAGTTGCATCACATCTCATTAACCTTCATGGAAAAGGCTTTCTTTTTTTAACTAGGTAGCAAAGTCTACCAAGCAGTTCAGCTGGCTTTCCTCAGCAGCCCTGTCTTCCAGGTTATTTATAACTCCTCTAGTCTGTGTGTCATGAGCAAACATTATCAGTCCCTGAAGAACTTGCTGTCTACACCATGCATATGATTTGTACTTAAAAAGCTTTTTCTTCCTTCTGGTTCCCATCCAAAATACAGACATGCCCAAAATAACACAACTGCTGAGAAACGCAGCAGGAAAATCAAAAGGCTGGGGGGGAGGAAGGGATGGTTTAAGTACTGGTTGGAAGTGATTGACAGTCACTGTTTTGGAGTGAAAATAATAATAAAAAAAAAAAAGTCATTTATTTTGTTTTTAAAAACTTAAATACATAAAGCTGCAACTACCACACATGCTTTGAAGATGATCACTACTTTCTTCTACATCTTTTGCCATACAGAGCTCCCACAGCAAGGCTGTGCGCTGCTGTAAACACACGAGGAGGTGCTTTACCTGTGGGCTGAGAAGAGTCTTCTCAGAAGCTGAAGTGGGTTTGCGGACTGTTTCACGCTTTGTCTTCTTCTGCCACACCAAGGAAGAGCAAGAATCAGCCAGGGCAAATAATTAATATTTTTTTTCTAGAAATACTCTCTTTACCGTGCCAAAATACAAGTAAAATCTTCCCCATCCTTCAGCTGGGTTTGAATGATCCAGGCACCTTCTCTACACTGACTTGGCCCTGACCCCATATAATAGCTAAAAATACCATTCCCTGCAGACAAAAAAGCAATACCTTGAACTTCCTACTTGCTTAGACTGAGGATTCAGGTATCCCAGACAAAGGCTGGACCATCTCAAGGATGGTGCACCCAAAGCTCCTCTGATGCTCCATCAACAATGTATTTTTGGAATGCCATGAAGCAATATGCACACATGAAATTCCTGCAGCCAAAGCATTTAGGAGTCAAGGTGGATATTTATTTCTAAATAAAACCAAGTTAAATTGCTTCCCTAACCCTCCCCTGCGTGCCCACTGCCCTTACAAAATACAAACACGTTTCAGCGGTACAATGAATATCAGAACCAACGAGGCAAACGTTTTAGTATCTATGTCACAACTTCCACCACCGTCTTACACCTATTGCAACATGCCACACACATCAAAAGCACATGGGAAAGCTGGCGAGAATGTCTTCTACCCTTCTGAGTGTGCTTACCTCTACAGGAATAAGGTGTGAAGTACAGCAAGACACTTCCAGGAGGCGTTAGGAAAATCTGGAAAAATTAAGTTCTAAGTGCAACTGGAAAACTCTTCCTTTTTCCTATCAAGACTATTGCTATATCCGAATATATTACCATGTTCATCTCGAGAACAACAGCCCAAAGATCTGCCAGCAGGCAAGCAAGATGCATCCGTGTTCATAGCCCTGTACTATGTCCCGTAGGCAAGGCAGAAATTTGGCTTGAGGACCATCTTTTTATGAGACCTGATTCCTTACGATACTCACCATCCTCACCTGAGCGGACTTTGCTCAATGCATGCCCTTGCAAGCTCTGGGTGCGCTCATTCTCTTGAAACACCAGCAGTGTTTTCCAAAGTGCAGACCAAGAGGAGGGACACGCTAATGGGACATTCTGTGGAGAATTAAGAACCTCCTTGGCCATATGAATCATGGGACAAGGTGGAGATACTTGGGATACACAAGGTGGTCCCAAGCCACATACTTTGAAGGTGCCCATACCAAAGCAGTGAATTGCTTAAGACACAGGGGAACAGCAAGAGAGGCAAAATGGGGGAGGAGAGATGGACTGTGATTTCTGGTCCTCAGGAAATCAGACTGTAAGAGCATATTGGCCTCTCTGACCCTGGAGGCTATCACAGCATGGGTTGATGTGCTCACGCTTTCTTTTGTGCCTATTTAGCTAACCGAAGGAGAGGTGGCAGTATCTCGTGAAATCTCCGTTCTCATTAAAGACCCAACTGTGGATGCAGTGACTGCAAATAAAATCACCTTTTACTAGCATAAATTTCCTTTTCTCTTCTCATGGGAATAACCTATAACAGCACTGAATCTTCTTTACTTCGTTTAGAGGACACATCGTGCTGCTCATGATCAGATGAAAGGGCTAACCCACATGCACAGGCCTTGAGGAGAATTTGAGGCTGAGAACATCCAAACAGTGCACATTGATGAACAAGATGGCTGTGATATGAGACTTTCCAGACATGACTATGAGGAGCGTAAGGTACATTTCATGCAATGAAACACCTTGCTCCTCACTTGGGCAGTGCAAGAGCACACATTTCCCAGTGAGAGGAGGAGATCATCATGCCCCAGGTACAGCCAATTTTGGTTCTTCAGCAGGGACTTCTGTTTGCCATGTTGTACAGGTAAGCCTGATATCATGAAGAGGAGGTGAACTTCTCAAAGTTGAGAGAAAACAAAAGTACTAAAGAGGACCAGATAAAAAATAGCAATAGGGGGGAATTAGGCAAAACCAGGAGGTTTAAGATGATTAAAAGGCCCTGAAAAGGGGAGTTTCTGGACCAGTGGACATAGTTGTTTCCTCTACTTCAGAAGGAAGCCATCACCGGGGTGAGGAAAGGAAGGTGCTGAGAAAACAGCATGCAGCCAGCAGCCTGCTGTAGAGGGGTACACCCTGCAATGTACAAGTAACAGGAGTTTTTAAGAGACCCCACTCTACATTTGGCAGCAACTAAGTCCCTAACTGAACAGGAAGAACATTTACTTGGACCCATCAGAAAATATCAGTTCCAGACATGGACTAGAAGACACCAAAAGCTGTGGCTATTCTACCAAATCAGATGTGCTCAGGATAGTTTCTAGACCTGAGATCAACTGGTTTGGAGCAACGTAGTCTGTGTAACCGAACGCTTGTCTCCAAACGAGCTGCACATTCAGGTTCCCAGGGACTCTGTGTCGAATCTGTTAAATATTGAGTTTATTTTAATAGTTGCTAGCATACTCCAGAGCCAAAACGAGCCAGAACATATCCTGTGGCTACCATGTTTTAGGTCTTCATGCTTAATTACTACACATTAATACTTCCCTACCTTTGCTTTCTGAAGAGGAAACTCTTGGCTGCATTAGTCATTGTCAGTGTTCACAAAGACACAGTGAGAGAGCAGGCCAACCACAAAACATGTATAAAAAGAGACAGCACTCCATGCTTTGGGGAAATAGACCCTCATACAGCATGTGCAGAATGGAGTTGGAGCTCGGACTATTTAATCAGGCTTTGGGGGATTCACTTGAAAAATTTTCTTGGGATATCAGCTTTGAACTAGCTGTTCATGGACATTAAGGGCCATTTAGGTCACCACCATGGTTTGTCACAGGGTTCTGTGGAGCAAAATGCACAAATATCTGATCGCTTTGCTTGAGGAATTGGATCCTGTAACTGTAGTTGTTACTGCAACAGTCTTGGGTGTCAGAAAGCAGCAAATACATGTCCTTGCAGGACAGCAAGCTTCTGTTGCCAACATAACAGAAAACTGTAACCTACAGCCAGAAAAAGCTAAGTGAAGGTCAAATTCAATAGTTCCAGGGGCTGCAGGGATACTTGAACTCTACTGTGGCAAGGTCTGCAACGCAGCTTCACACAGCCCAGCACCCTTTCATCCTCTGACCTAGATCAGCATCAAAGCCACTGGCATCGTGAGGCCAGGAGAAGCAAAATAGAGGATAGCTGGAGCACATCTTCTTCAGTGGCTTGTATTGCCCCACCCTGCCCAAAGGCGAGACGTCTGTCCATGTGCTGGGTGGTCACTGTATCAAGAGGAGGCTCTGGATGGGGGGTGGATGCAGTTGAAGAGACCCTTTCATCTGTTCATGCGTTGCAGGATGGTCACGCAGCCGTGATAACTGGTACAGCGCTGCAGCGGTGGCTGCTGCTCCACACTCCCCGTTACCGGGTCGAAAGTGAACGCTTTGTCCGTGCCTTCCCCGTTCTCATCTCGGCCACCCAGGATGTAAATCTTCCCTCCACACACTGTCAGGCCACAGCTCTCCTGGAAAGCAGAAGAAAAGCCCAAGAGCTGAGGAGCAAGCCTCCAGCTTTAGGCCACGGGTCTGAGCATAGGGGTGAGTCATTGCAGTGGGCTCAAGTCTCACCTGCCCAGCAGAAGGGAGCAGAAGGAGGTAAGATAAGTGATGTCTGGTTCTTGGGGTGCTGCAATCTTACTATTCCAGTAAAACTTTAGGTACTTGAAATGCCTCAAACCAATGATGGGAGTGTTGCTGTTTCTGCCAGTCCCTCAAGCACAGCACAAACTCACAATCCCACTAATTGCCCAGCGAGCCAGCCAGCACCTTCCCATGAAAACCACAGGCATTTTAATTCAGATCGGGCTGAGGTGTGTCCCATCATTCCTCTTCACCATGCCACAGCTCGCATTGCAACATGACTTTGGAGTGCAAAACTGTGATGACGCTAAACCAAGATACAGAACCACCACCAGACCATGGTTCAATCCACAGGCCAGACTAGAACCAGTATAACCCTCACCCTGAAACACATAGCGTGGAGAACAGGTCCTCAACACCAGTGGTTTCACCCTACAGATCCACTCCTCCAGCATTAATAGCTCTTGTCTCAGCAAGAAAACTTGGGTTTGCCATGGGGGAGGGATCCTCCAAGCAGCATGAACTCTGATGGCAAGTATATATGTTTGACTTGCTCTGCAGAGATCATATGCACATGCTCAAAGTCAACCCACAACGTATTTTCCTTGCCTTTAAACTCAGCAAAGCACAGATGGCTCCTATTCTAGAGAGAGAACGAAGGTTCAGAGCTTCTTTCCTAAACCTCTTCCTTACCAGCGGCCCAGGAAGGGTGGCCACTTCTCGCCAGCTGTCTTTCCTTGGATCATAGCTGTAGATTTTACTCAGGAGTCCACCTACAACATAAATGATGTTGTCCAAGCAGACAGCACTGATGCACCTCTGGTAAAAAGGAGTGGGAGTCAAGAGCGTCCACTTGTTGTCCTGTGGATCATAACATTGGACCTGGGAGGAGAAACAGAGCTGTGAGAACAAGAATTTACTACATATCCCCCTGCTTGGCTGAAGCTGCTGTTCACTAGAAATAGTGAAATGTCTGGGGACAGAAACAAAGATGGGAGCTCCAACACCCAGAGACCAGTGCAGCGAGGTTCTAGCATTCCCTCTTGCATTCAAGTCTCCCAGACCAACTACAAGCCTCCAGGGTGGCTGTCCTTGACCCAGACACGGTTAAGTGTTCAGAGCTGAGAAGCACTGATGGCTCTTCCTGTGCACAGGAGACCAGAAGCATCACATCTGGCTTGCAGAGGTCTCCTCCAGGCAGCTACTACTGTGATACTTACCTGAGGTGAATGCCCACAGTGTCAGAGGCTTTTCCTGTGGTGCCTCAGAGCTGACCAGGCTTCAGAGCAGAGCAGGCTCTACTGAAACCATGCCCAACATACTGTCAACTGACAGCTTCCCTCTCTGGTCCCTTGGATCACTGCCTTCCATTTAAATGTATAACTTCTCTTCTTGTTATAAGGGAGCCTTCATTAGCCTTCAGCCCCATTTCCCTCCACATTCCCTGGAAAACCTTCTTTTTTAGATCTCTGCCCATTCTTGATGCCCCAGCAATACCTTGTCGGTGTTAGCGGTGTCATCTACAGCACCACCCAGCACGTAGAGCTTGTTCAGACAGGAGACCACAGCTGCCGAGCTCACAGCTTGAGGCAGCGGGGCCAAGGTTGACCAGCTGTTGGAGAAGGTGTCATAGCACTCCACGCTGGAGAGGCGGTAAAAACCATCAAAGCCTCCCACAGCATAGATCTGCGACAAAAGGAGCAAAGCAAGGTGATTAGAAACCCCTGGGTTCACCTAATGGGCTACACTGTCACAGCGTACATGAGGGGAAGCTAGGACTCGGCCAGAAGAACAGACACCAAGCCACAGTAAAATCTTGGGTTTGGATTAGATGACCTTTAAAAGACCCTTCCAACCCAAAGCATTCTATGAAACACCCCGCAACTGTATAGCTTTCACCCAAACACTTAACACAGCTGTCTGCAGAAGTCTTGCACCATCCCATGGTAGATCTTATGTCCTAGTTGTTCTCCCATCAGCTCCATCTCTAAATGACCCAGAAGACACAAGACTAACTAACAGTTTCTCATTGTACTGGGCAGCAGGAGAAGAGGAGGACAGTGCTCCACATGGCTTCTTGCAAAATTCAGACCATTGCTTACCTTGCCCTGAAGTGTTGCCATTTTGTGCCTCCATCGTCCCTTCTGCAGGCAAGCAACCTTGATCCAGACATTCAGCTGGGAGCTCAGCACCCAAACATCATTGCTGCTGATGTGTCCTCCTGAAAAACAGAGGGCTGAAGGGGGCTGGTGGAGTTCCAAGGACAGGGCCATCACCTTTCTGCACCACAATATTGCCTAGTTCCTCCATGCAATGGAACAATTTAGGCCAGAAGACGGTTACGGGTTATGGCCATGTAAACTCAGCTTCCCAAGGGAGATATGGTCTGGACTTCAAGGCATGTGTTACAGTTGTCTATCCCTTATAGAAAACTCACCTGATAGGCATTATATTTTAAGTGAGGGACAGGCAGGAGGCACTGATGTTTTCGGATACTCTGTCTGACAGCACACACCAAAACCAGCTTATTCCACAGCTGAACACATTTGAAAGATACCCAACAGGACAGAAAGGTTTTTTTTAATACTGCCACCCTCCCCCTCAAAGGTGAAATTGTTCCTTGGGACAGAAAAATCCTAATCATCTAAGGAGAAACGTCACCAAGAAATTACTTTGCTCCAAAGGCCGGATACATGTGAATGAGTCCTAGTGAACAGACCTAAGGAGTGGTTGTCCAAGCAGAGGACATACTGTTCTTTGCAACCAGGAAGGGACCACCTCGTCCAGACCATCTCACCTGATATGTACACATCGTTCTTCAGTGTGCAGGCAGCAAACTCTGACTTGGTGTAGCCAGGCACGCTGGAGAGAGCTGTCCACTGCCTGCTCTTCGGATGGTAGAGGTCTGTGAAGGGCAGCTTCAGAAGGCCTTTCTTATCACAGCCTCCAATGACGATGATGACTTCTGCCAGTTCCATGAACCTAGACCGGGAAAGGCACAGGTAAGTCCCTGGGCCAGGTTATTCTTTGCCATCATCCTTCCCATCCTATCTAGGATTGGCAGTCCATTAGATAGAGCAGGGTCCTCTCCTGCACCTTCCCTTCATCTGCACATTCAAACCAAAGGCACCTCTCAGCTTGGGTGGGAAGGGGTCCAAACTACGCAGGGAAAGAAAATGGCAATGACCTTTAAAAATCCTTCATGAGATTGCCTCCTGCCACTCACCCTCTCCCTTCCAGCGCAATCAAGCCTAATCTTCAAGGCACAGCCACGAGCGTGGAAAGCTGCTCCTGGCAGCCCGCCTGCAGCAAGCTCGCTGCCTGGAGAGAGAAGTGTTTCCAGGAAATCTCACTCTCTCCAGCCCTAACAGCAGCGAGCAGACGAGACAGACGGCAGGGGAAGGAAAATCTCCTGCCAACTAGTAGGTGGCAAAAGAGGAACTGCTCTGCAGGAGGGGAGGGGAGAGGAAGGAGGAGGATGAAAGAGGATTTGAAAGATTCGGTCCAGTCCTCAGCTCTGACATGGTTTGTGCAGGGTGGGACAATTCACTTGAGACCGAAGCTGTAAAAGGAAGGAGGTAAAATATGGATGCTGGGGGAGAGTGGGATTTATACCCAGTGAATTTTAGCTGTTTGCATCCTTGAGGACGTCACCACGGACCCTGTTGTTGAGCAGTTCTGCACATAATAGCCTTCTGAGGTATTCAACAGAGAGAAGATGTGTCAGACCATCTCTTCCACCTGACAGAAACATGCCCTAAATGCCAGGCTGGGACTTTTGAGATTCACTGGGGTGACCTCTGTCCTTCTGTCCAGGATGCTTTGCTGAGCGGCAAAATAATCTGCACTCCTTAGGCTGAAGAGCGGGAGAGCACAAGAACCTGGTCCTACAGCCCTGGGGTCATGGGTGTCCTCTGGAAAAGGATGGGAAGCCTTGCAAACCAACTCAGTTTGATATAGCAACCCACCCCAGAGCAGGGGTGTCCATCAGCACTCTGACCAAGGGACCTGCAGCACCATGAAGAAACAGCAGAGACTTAAACCATGGCTGGTGAAATCCAGACTTCACAGCCACAAAAGGTGCAGATTTACACAGACATCCTTAGAAATCACTTTATCTTTGCCTCCTCCACTTTACACTGGCAGCTGCCTGGGCTAGCATGTCTTTATCTTCTTGCTGTTCATCAACAAATCAATGGAAAGGAAAACAAATAATTTGGGAATGCCTAGGTAGCCACTTGGACAGTAATTGGTTTTTTTTTTTCCCCTGGACATTAATTCCTGTCCCTGCAGCAATGCCTTTGAGTAGGCACCATGCAAATGGCCAAGAGGACAGACTGGTCCAAGTCTTCCTGCTAACAGCCAGCCTGGTGAAGGTGGGAGAGAGACCCAAAGAGGTCAAATGAGAGCAGAGCAGCGGCAGAGCTGAGACTGGAAAACAGGTCCTAATCCAGTGCTCTACCCATCAGTGAAGGAAGATAAAGAGCTACAAACACCCATTTGTGCATTGGTGAGGCCGCATCTGGAGTATTGCGTCCAGTTCTGGGCCCCTCAGCTCAAGAAGGACAGGGAACTGCTAGAGAGAGTCCAGCACAGAGCCACGAAGATGATCAAGGGAGTGGAACATCTCCCTTATGAGGAAAGGCTGAGGGAGCTGGGCCTCTTTAGCTTGGAGAAGAGGAGGCTGAGGGGTGACCTCATCAATGTTTATAAATATGTTAAGGGTGAGTGTCGGGAAGATGGAGCCAGGCTCTTCTCGGCCTCACTAAGCGATAGGACAAGGGGCAACGGGTGCAAATTGGAGCACAGGAGGTTCCGAGTTAATGTAAGGAAAAACTTTTTCACTGTGAGGGTGACAGAGCACTGGAACAGGCTGCCCGGAGAGGTTGTGGAGTCTCCTTCTATGGAGACATTCAAAACCCAACTGGACACGTTCCTGAATGATGTGCTCTAGGTGGCCCTGCCTTGGCGGGGGGGTTTGGACTAGATGATCTTTCGAGGTCCCTTCCAACCCTTGTGATTCTGTGATTTGTGCTCTTAGTCTGGACATGTATCTGGGTAGCATCATTGCACAGCCAGGGAAGTGTGACTACAGCACTTCTTGTCAACAAAAAGGTGTCACGTGCATTAGCATAAACTTCACAGGAATCGTTTAAGCCAGGCAAACATCGCCAATGCCTTGATTTTGGAAAGAGGGATGCCAAAAGTGAAGCAACTGGAGGGAAAGAAAGAAGGAAAAAAACCCCAAGAACTTCCCTCAAACTTTAAGATCCATGAACTTAGGCCATGCAGGTCTAGGAAAGACGACGCTGGGTTTTACCTTCTGGGCCTCGATCGCAAAGAGCTGACCTCGTTCCCGAGGATATAGTACTTGCGGGCCTCGTGCAGTAAAGGAATGCATTCCTTTGAGTCCTGGATGAGTTCATCCATTTCCACCTTCTCCAGGAAGTAGGTGGGCTCGAGCAGGGGCAGACGCACATGCTCAAGGAGGTCCTTCAAGGCTCCCTTCCTGGCAGGTACGTCATGCCGTACCCAGCGCATGACTGCTTCAAAGACCACTTCTTCCTTGGGGACCACCAGCTGCTCATCAGACAGGTATTCAACCAGCTCCTTCACACCCATCTCCAGGAACTCTTCGTGACATGACACCTCCACAAAACACTCCAGCATGAACCTCTTGCTCTTTTCTGTCAGGGACGTGATGGAGAATGAATCGGCAAACTTCATGATGCCCAAACAATTGCATGGGTGAAGCTGGCCTTCAAGGAAGGTGACACAAGCATCTCTGAGCTTAGAGATCTGCAGCAAGTCCGACAGTTCCAAGATGCCTTCAACATTATCCTCCTGAATGATGATGTTCCCCCCATACATGTAGTCAAGAAGGAGAGACATGGTAGAAGCTGAAATCTTCTGGATATTAATGATATTCTGGTGGCCTTCCTTGAGATTGCCACCAAACATGGCCCGGAAATACGTGCTGTTGGCTGACAAAGTGGCACGGTGACAGGGGAATTCTTGTCCATCAATTAGTAGCACCACGTCTGTGAAGATGCCGCTCTGACGGTAGGAGTTTAGTGTCTGGAGGATTTGCTCAGCATGGCAGGACCCGCTGCAGAGCTTCATGTGCAGCTTTTCTTTGCTCGGGTCCCGTGTCATATTTTCCAGGCTGTTTGTCCTGAAACTTGATTCTTCTTTCATCATTCGATGCATCCTGATTGGGAAGGAGTGAAAGAGACGAGAACAGCACACTGTTAAAATCCCTGACTGCACCGTCCGACACCACCATGATTTCTGCACCTTTCTCAGCGCGGTGGGGAAGTACAGATTCCAGCCAAAATAGTCAGACTCTGCCCCTTCATCTGCACTCATGGTTCCTCCTCAGTAACCGACATTTCCTCCAAACCACAGCACCATGATGGGCACTAGGACATTTCCAACCCACCCCCATCTCAGCAGACAAATTTCTGTTTTTAGGAGACGTTTCTCCTAAGGCAGTTGCCTTGCCCAGCCTACGCTGCACTAACACCTCGACACCGTTTCTTTTCTTCCTGACACCTCGCAGCTCTTCTGAACTGCTTTCCTCATCCTGCCAAATGCAAACGCTCCACACTACAGCCCAGCTTGGAGCAACACAGCATTTTGACCTTTTTCTATCCACCATGTTTCCCCAAATGTTGGATTCCAGGAACAAAATACAATCAGAGGTAAGGGTGCGAGACTGAGATTCGCCAAAGGTAGCTATCGCATGACCTGCCCAAAAGCAGGGGAGATATCTACATCTGACACACCTTTCTGCTTTGTTCAGGACATACCTTTGTCCTGGATTTGTTCTCCAGGTGATTTTAAATCTTTCGTAAAGGACTTCATGAAGTGAAGCACAGCAGACTTCTCTCATTCGAGCTCCAACACTTCACACTGACAGCGTGAGCAGCAGGACTCACCCTGAGCACCCATGTGCAAATAGCTGCCCACCCAAAAGAGTGATCCCTGCCCAAGTCAGGGGGAGGCAGCCGGATCACCTGTAAAGAGCAGTCCCTGGGGAGAAGGGCCTCTGCCTGCAGAGGTGGGGTCTGAAAAGCAGAGGGGTGTCGTGGTGTTGATACAGCGACAAGAATTGACTCACTCTGACAATGGCAAGGGAATCAAAGACCTCAAACCCTCAACTACTGCCTCAATCATCCTAGACCCACTGACAGGCTGGCTCTGCCCCATTTCCTCCACTTCTCCACAAAAGCCCACCTTGACCCATCACTATTGCACAGACACAGATGCTGGGGCGAAGAGTGAGGAGGGGACTGAACCTGGATCTCCTGACACTTGCCCGACTGCTCTTGCCAGCCAGATGTTAAATAAAAGGGGCACAGCAATGCCACCACCACCCTGAGAAAGCATCACCAAATCCATTGTGCCTCCAGAACCCCCCAGCAGCAGGAGAATCACCTCTGCCCACGACACAGGGGAGCTGCAGAGACCTAAAGAGCAGTGAAGCAGCAGGACGAGCCCTCATTAAATAGCCAAGAAATCCCACGGGAGTAGGTGAAGGCTCTAAACATCCCAAATCCTGCTGCTGGGTGCTCAGGGATCCGCACAGAAGGGAACCGCTGTTAGTCGGTTCAAAGTGATTTAGAGAAGTTACAACAAAGGCAGCTCTCTAGAGACGCCTTTGCAACGAGCACGGCAGACTCCACGTTCTGCCGACACACACGGCTCCGGCCAAGAAAGACAAACAGATCTATATCCCCACTTCTCTCCCTGATCCGCACACGTTCCCGAGCCGTCAGGGTCACACACAGCTCCGTCCGGCTCAGTGCTGGGAAGAGTGAGCTCAGGCTGACCTCTTTACAAAGAGACACCCCCATCCCTCCCCAGTTAATCCAACTGCCCTTCTCCAGCCCACATCCCTCCCGTCTACCCGTGAGACAAACAATGCCACCGCCAGTGTGGGTTTGCTCCACTGCCCTCACCCATGCATGCTCCTCTCCGGGTCACCCTCCACACCCAAGTACCACACAGCAGCAAATGCTGCAGCTTCATTTTTTTTAATTGTTCTCTTTTTTTGCAAGCCTCCCCAGCTGCTCATGCAAGAGGTCCAACGTTACCTGGCCCACGAGCTGTGTTCTCCAGGTAGGATCTAGCGAAGAGTCAACTTCCCTCTCGGAGAGCTCCCATCCGCGCTGGGTCTCTGCGCGGATACAGATCCCCTCTGTAAAGCACGCTCAGCCCTTCACCGGCAAAGCTTGGGGAAGCACAAAAGCATCCCCTTTATCCTCACTGCTGGAGAGGTGGGGGAGAAATCTGCTTTTGTTTCTCCTGAATGACATGCCAGAGAGCTACAGGGCATTAGCCATGCAGCTGTCAGTAACAGCCAGCCAGGGAGGAGCCAGGACGCAGGGAAAAACCCATCGCAGCTCAGGGAAAATACATCACTCCGGGGCAGCTTGAGAGGACCGAGCCATCTGGAGAGCAAATTGAGGTCCAGGTGGAACGATTCATTTGATAGAGACTCCGTCTCACTGGAAACCACACTAAAGCCGATAAATAAAATAGGGCTCTGTGAGCAAAAAGTCGCCCGGAGCAG
Organism: Psophia crepitans; assembly: GCA_013399095.1. Classification (NCBI taxonomy): domain Eukaryota; kingdom Metazoa; phylum Chordata; class Aves; order Gruiformes; family Psophiidae; genus Psophia; species Psophia crepitans. The sequence goes on from VWZZ01003255.1 coordinate 31,448, forward strand.
GAACTGACTGGGTCAGGGAGGAGTTGCAGTTCCCCTCATTAACGTGTGATAATTAAGTAATTAGGTCCTTGAGGATGAGGACAGAAGGGGAGGTTTGCCTTGTGCAGCTTTCTGCACCGTCCCCTCTAACTCAAATCCCAGTTGTTGGCTGAATTTTAAAATACTCATAGCAGGGACCAAAGCAGCCCTGGGGACCCTCCACAAAGTAACCCCTGTGCCGAAGACTGTCAAACCCCCGATGTGGTGCAGCCAGCCCTCCTCCCCTGCCCAGCATTGCTGTGAACAACTTACATTGTCTCACACCAGACAGAAGAGAAATATTAATCAACAGCCCCTGCATGTTGTCACCCCAGTGAAACTGCCTTTCTGTGGGACACCACTGCCACGTTTGCTGGCCGACTCCTTTCTGCTCCTCTCCCATCGCTGGGATGCAGGGCACAAGCTGGCATCCCGCTTGCTCCCAGCATTTGCATATGAAACGCTGGAAACCTGGAAGGGACTGTGGTTTCCCAGCCCGTGCAGTGGGCTGGGAGGGTTGGGGGGGGGTTGCTCTTAGGACCTTCCACCCTAGATAGATTTGGCTGCCAGGCTGCCCCGACCAGGGCTGCAACCACGTCTGCGTACGGATGGAACTAGAGATGACCAGGAGCGGGTCATTAGGACAAATGGCAACATGGCACTGATTCTGCCCCATGGGGCACAGCTAAAAGGTCTCCAGAGCACTGGAAGCTCTTCAGCAAGGTTGAGAAGCTGTCATCTCCTTGCAGCCATAAAGCATGGGACTACCAACCTGTTCAAAACCAGAGCCCAGCGTCAAGCAGCGTGCGCAGCCCCAGGGGTGGAGGCAACCCGCTCTAAGCTATAGACACACAAAGTCACCACAACGAAAAGGCTTTGCAGGGCGCAGCTGTCTGCACGCTCGTGCCAAGCTGCTTATCGAGCAGATTTCTGCAGCCAGACTACACAGCACTCAGCCCCGCATCTCCCCGTGTGATGCCACTGTGCCCCGAAGCGGCTGTCACTGCGCAAAGGCTGTGCTACAGCCACGCTTGCGGCCTTTCTGCCTGAAACTGAGGGCATTAAATACCCAACAGAGCTGCAAGAGGATGTGGAGGTGTTTGAAAGGGGTATCTGCTAGGCAGCACCGGGGGAAAGACGTCTTACGCAAGAGCTCAACCTCTCCTTTGCTCTCAGTGCCCTGGGTCTTCTCGTAGGGTAGATACAGATACCAGAAGCAGTAGTCAGAGTCCTGATCCACTGTAAAACTCTTCTTCACATTAAAAGTACTCAACGTCTGCCACATGGAAGCCATTAGGCACAACGCCACAAGCACTGAGAAGATTCAAAAAGGAAACAGAAGTACACGGGGCCAGGAACTCCAGGCGTCTGCTGGGGAAAGTTCTCTGTGAGCGTAGGACCAAAGCTTTCTGAAGGAGCAGCAGAGTATGCATGTCAGGAGCAGAAAGAAATAGGAGAGAGAAGGGATGGAGCTAAGCTGAAGAGTAAACAGGGATAAAAGAACAGAAAGGACAAGAGGAAAGGTAGAAGACAGTTTTGGGTAAAGCAGGTAACAGAGCCATGGAGAGACATCTTGAGGGAGATGGTCACTAGGATTTGATCATGCTGCAGTCTGTACCTCCCCATCACGTGCCCAAAAGAAGAAAACACGTCCTATCCAGGACAACTTTCTACACACTCCTGGCACCACCATCCATAGCAACATCTTGCCATGCAGAGTCAGGACACCCTCTTTTCACCATCAGCCAGTTAGCACAAGTGAAGGGCAGTCACCACCTCCAGGAGAAGAGACAGAAGCAGGAGAGCCAAGTAGATAAGCAGGAGCAGAGAAGTAACTAGAACAGGAACAGGGTCCAAAAGGAAGAGAAGGAGAAAACTAAGAGGCTTAAGAGGGGGAAAAAAAAAAACAACCCAACAACTTTGTTTCCTGCTTCACATATGGTCAATACTCACACTGAGCTTGAAACCTGGTCAGGAGCTTCAGCCAAGACGATGTTGCTTGCACCAAGAGTTCAGGAGAAGAGCCACCAGACTTCAGCCTCATGCCGGTGCTGCTGCTCACATTGTGGCTGGAGTTTTCAGACTGAGTTTGAGCTTTGAAAGCTCGTAGCCATCACGTCATATTAAGGATTTAGCAGAGATAGGAGCGACCCTTCTTACGGTAGAAAACTGTGTATGCCTAGGGCATGGTCATATCAGCATCACCTCCCAGACCCCAGGACTACAACTCCAAGGGCCAATTTAAAGGGCTGGAGAGCTTCCCAGATACCATGAGAACTATCCCAGCTGTACCACTAAGCTCTTACAAATAAGGGCAGTTTGGGAGAGGAAGAAAGAGAGTTAAATAGCACAATGTTGGCTGACCCAAGCCACTTGGGCTTAGAGCCAGCGACCAATCCTCAGCTCTTTTATTTGAGTAACAGGAACAGCCTACATGACTCTCATTTCTGTCAACTTTTCAATATCTTTCCCTAGGGTACAGCAATGACAGCCCCCCGTTCGGGAATATTCAATATTCAATATTGTCGATATCAGGAGCTCTACCCCTAAGGCAGTTTAATTAGAAACACTCAAACGGTATTCCCAGAGCCAGTCAAATTCATGACACGGTGCTGACTACCCATCACCAACCAGTGAGATAGTGTTGAATTTACTTTAATCCCTCTCAACTATCAGTTAAATGCAGCCGTTCAGGGGCCGGAGAAAACAGCTGCTTAACAAAGAACAATCCCAGGGTGACCCAGACGAGATCCCCTTCTCACCCAAAGCACCCTCTGTCTGCAGCTGGGACCAGATCCCCAGGTATAGAATTTAAAGGAAAAAAAACCCAAAACAAATAAAAAACCCAACCCTGAAAACACCCCACCACCAAAAAAAAAAACCCCAAACCTCCCAAAAAAACCCCAAACCCAAACAACAAGGCACGCACCAAGCGAGCCTTTCCCTTAATACACACGTTCAGCAACGAATTGCTCAGTCATTTCCCAAGCTGGATCTTGCATCAGGACTCCTGTGTTTGATCAGCGCTAATGAATGTATGAGCCATTTATTCCTCTTCAACCTTACTTATGGTTTTGGGGCTTCACAGCACCCTAGGGCAATGACTTGCATAAAGTGTGTGAACAATAAATTGCTTCCCGCTTGTTTGGTTTGAAAGTGCTGCCTCATGGGTTCTGTGGGTGCGTCGTGGCCCCGTGTGGCAACAAACACTGAGAAACTGTTCTGCGGCTACTGTTCGAGACTCAGGTCTGCTGTCACCTCCTCTCCATGTGATTGCTTTTCAGTTACTGTCTTATAAAACCTGGATAGGAGACAACCTCAGAGTCATAGAAGAGTTCGAGTTGGAAGGGACCTCAA
>VWZZ01003255.1:35082-59228 GCA_013399095.1 Psophia crepitans
AGAGGGGCAGAATCCCCTCCCTGGCCCTGCTGGTCCCGCTGCTGGGGATGCAGCCCAGGACACGGGGGGCTTTCTGGGCTGCCAGCGCACACTGCTGGCTCATGTTGAGCTTCTCATCCCCCAGCACCCCTCAAGTTCTTCTCCTCATAGCTACTCTTCATCCCTTCAACCCCCAAGCCTGTATTGGTACTGGGCGTTGCCCTGACCCCTGTGCAGGACCTTGCACTTGGCCTTGTTGAACCTCATGAGGTTCACACAGGCCCACTTCTCAAGCTTGTCCAGGTCCCTCTGGATAGCATCCCTTCCCTCCAGCATGTCAGTCACACCATTGCTCTTGGTAACACCAAGCCGAGATACAACGCAACTGTCCTGCTCTCAAGGACAGATCTCCAAAACCTTCCTCTGGTCAGACCTTTAGCTCCCTCATGAAGCACAAAAAAAAATGTAGAAACAGGGAGAAGATCAAGGCATCGCCATTTTGCAAGTGATTCCAGAACACAAAACATCATCACAGACCGGCAGGGGAATACTGACAGTTTATTTCACAGAGCATTGCAGAATTTTGGTCTAGCTCTATTTTCATCAAAAAAGTATCATCCTTTAAAAAAAAAAAAAAGGTAGCAAATATTCAGGACGATAATGGTAACAGTCAGTGCATTACGCATAAAGTTTGGGTCTCATCATAAAAAAAAAGAGAAGAAAAAAATGAATTGTGAAAACAACTCTTCCTTGGATTGCTTTAACACTTCCAAGCTTTGAAGCACTTGACCTTTCAATTAAGTCATCTCCGAGGATAAAAAGAGAACATGCAGGTGATTATCAACAGATGCTGAGATTTAACAACATCTCTCACTTGGCAATGACAATCCACCGGGAATGTTTCAATACAGCACCACATTAAAAGGAGAAGCAACTTTGTTCTCAAAAGCCTTCAAATCCACCAAAATCTTGCAGTTCTGCAGAAAAAACACCCACACCGTGTTTCACAGACTTGAGAGAGTACCATATAGAACAACAATATTTGGGAAAGGTAAGAGGGAACATGGACCAGGGTCTTATTCCACTTACATTCATAAAAACCCAGGGTAGATGTAAAGGAATTAAATTCTTGTTTTGCACTGCCTAGGAGGTGCTTATTAAAGCGTCACAAGTTCATTATCAACAGGGGTATTTTTCTCTTACATAGATAAGTTGGCCACTTTTGCCCCCAATTCTTACACACTAAGCCCAAGACTTCAGGGTTTCAAAATGCCACTGGAGCACAGCTTAAGAGAGATACAGCAGCTCAGTGCCGCCAAAGCAGGAACAAACTGCTCCAGGCTGTTCATCGTGGCTTTCCAAGTCTGGTTTGGGTGTCAAATGTGGTGCACCAGACGGCCTTCTCCTCTGCAGGGGGACTTCTCCACTCGCGGGCTCTACAACCCAGCTTGGCCAACACCTGAAGACTCAGCCTCAGCTCTCATTCCCTCCACGGGAAACAACTTTGATGGTCCCAAAGCTTTCAAGGTGGCCCACACCCAGCTTCAAAGGAAGGTTGCACTCAATGGGATTTCTCACGTGTTGACCAAGATCCAGCAAGGAAGGGAACAACCCAACACCAGAAGGCCACGGGGACTGAGCCAAGACCCATTCACAGCTCCGGCAGCCTTCCGGCTGGCTTCAGCTGCCTTGGGAACTGGCTCCGTGTGAACAGCAAAGTGACCCAAAAACCAGGCTCCTCTTCACAAGGCCTTGAAGGTCAAGAGCAGAGAGCTGAGAGTTTTGGAGTTCATTGTCATCTACTTGGTTTCTGAGCTTTTTTTGTTTGTTTTTAACCTCTGGTCTCAGGTTTTGGTTTAAAGCCTTTTGCATTGGAAACGCTGATGAGAGGCTCACGCTTCGTGAGCCTGTCAGCATCTGCTGCAAGACTGCCGCTCCGTTGGAGGACACGAACATGCAGCTTTAAAGATCCTGCTTTAAAAGCAAGGAGGAAAGGTCTCCTTGCAGGAATAAATTATACTCCAGGGCTGCTTCACCTCCCAAACTATTTACAACTCCCTCACCCACAGGCATCTCCTCAGCCCAGAGACGGGGAAGCTCACACCGTACCACCACCTCCTTTTCCTACGTGGGTGCAAGGACAGGGAAGCAAGGAGCAACTGCAAATGCCACTTGGGAGTGGCAGGCACTTTAGCCAGATCTGAGCCGTGATGGTGCCCATGGCATTGCTTTCTGCAAGCCAGCTGGGCTCCCAACCGAGCCCAACTCAGGGAGAAGAGAGAAAGAAAGAAAACGGCGGGGAGGAATAAAGAATGGAAGCATTGCTGCCAGCAGAGGCCAATCTACAGCCAACGCTCTGGATTTGCCTTCAAGACTGCAGCAGGACATTTCAAGAAGGTCAGTCCCCTGCGAGCATCCAGGCTTGGGGAAGGTGGACGGGTCAGGAAGAAGGTGCCCAAGTGACTGAGCCAGCGCAACCCCTTCCCTGGCTCTGAACTTCATCAGGGAGGAGCAGTGTTACCTCCTCTCCTAGGAAAAAACTTTTCTACTCCAAACAGCCTCCTGTTGCTTCAGAGCTAAAACTTCATTGCCCAGGAGAGGGAAAGGGGAGGGCAAACAGAACAAAACAAAAAACCCAAAACCAAACCCAACACTTCACGAGAACATCACAACGTTCAGCTACACAGTCGCTGCACCAAGGGAAGGAGTGGAGCAGGGCAAGGGGGAGAAAGGGGAGACACGTCCAACGTGTTTTTCCCAGACCCGCCCCCCCCCACAAGGGGATTCAGGCTGTCACATCAAGATTCAAATAACTTCAGCCATAAGGTCGAGGATTTAATGAACAGGGTATTTCCACTCATGCCCTGGAAAAATTACACTCAAAAAAGAGACAAAAAAATTCAGATTTTCTACATATTTACAAAAATAAGCCCCCCCCCAACCTCACAACCAGGGAGGTGGAGCAGCTAGCAATGGGAAGGGGTCTCTGCCCAGCCAGCAGTTCCTCAAAGGTTCCCATCCCGCAGCAAGCAGGAGAGCATGGCTCTCGCTGCTGGAGCGAACGCGGGAGACACCACGTGCCGGGGTTGGGCCAGAGCCCCTCAGTTCATCCGCAGCTTGGTGTCCCGGTGATCCGTGGGGGTGACCATCTCGTTGGCGTAGCCGTTCTCGGAGCAGAGAGACAGCTCGTCCGTGGTCTCCACGCCGCTGTTGATCTCTGGGGAAGGTAGAGAAAGCAGGGACACTGTCACAGGGGTGCAATTCCCAGGAACCTCTCCACGCATGGGGAAACTGAGGCACTGAGCAATTCCAGCACGTGGGATCCATCTGATCCTACAGGGATTTCACCCTGGGTTTAGTAACGCTGCACCCATTTAAAACCAGTTCTGAACAGCATCTGCCTCCAAATAGCGGCTCACCTCTAAATTTCAAACCTTGACAATCCTCCCACCAGAGGCAGAACTGGACACCCCCCCAAACATAGGATGCTACGTCACAGGTTGAATTAGTCACCTGTGGAAAAACTGCAAAATATCTGAATTTAACTCTGCTGAAACGGCCATTCTGGAACAAGGGCTGACTCCTATAGTCACTGGTTTCACTGGGGGGAAAAAAAAAAAAGCGCAGCCAGCAATGTTTTATTTGTAAACAGCCACCCAACGGAGGAACGTTTGTTTCAGAGGCACAAAACTTCAATACGTGTCCTCCTCCTCCAAGGATATTTCAAGTCTAGGGTGTTTTACGTCTGGAACGTGTTGGAGAGGCTCAATCCTGCTGTGACCAACTGCTTTTCGTCTCTGGGTTTCCTGGATTTACACCTGATTTTCACCATCTCTGGAGGTCAGAATCGAGCTGGCATGTCACATAATAAGCTCTTTGAAGCAAGAGTGGTCATTTCGCTGCGTATGTGCCCAGTGCAATAAACCCCGATCCCTGCTGGAGGTCTCTAACCCCTAAATAAAGAAAATCCATAAGAAAGCTGAAGAGATTATATCCACATTCCTTTAAATATGAGTTTTCCAGCTTCATGCACTAACTCTAATCTTTGAAAGCTAAATGTTTCCCTCTCTGTACGCATTTCTGTGGTCTGTCTTAGAGGTGAGGTGAGATGGACACATTGCCAGCATGTTCCAACATAAATAAATGCTGGGAGGAGCGCAAGGGTATCAGGAACCCTCAACCGACAGTGCCACTGAATCCTAGGTCTACCCCAAACTCATCCCCATGATCTGTGGTGAGCAATGCTGTTATTTTAATGGGTTTTACAGCTTTTGACACACTGTTGACAATCGAGAGCAGAGAAGGGGTGGGATAGTAGTAAGCTGCATGGCTTAATTTGGGATGTTAAATGCATGATTTCTGAGCAAATCTGTGCTCAGCCCTGCACCAGTTTGGGATGGACGAGCCACAACCATATCCCACAACCAGTTCAGTGCAGCCAAGTCAGTTCAGTTACCCTGTGCCACCAGCAGACGATGGCACCTGTTTCAAGACCACTTCCTCCATCAGCAGAGAGCAAGTGATAGCTGAGGGATGGAGCAAAGGGCTCTGACTGACCAGCCCCATCCATACCTGAGAAGATCAGCTTCTCCTTCATGATCTTGACATCCCGGCTGGACCGGCGGACAGCAGCGCTGAGCATGATCTGCTCCGGGTTGTAGGTCCTGATGCTTCCTAGGCGCCACCTGCAAGACAAGAGGAGGATATCAGGGGCTGGTCTCTCCAACCATGGGAGCAACCTCAATGCAAGTGGCCACCAACAATGTGGAGACCAAGTCCCAGAGACCCTTACGCCTTTGCTCCCTTGCACCTATGCAACTCTGCGTGGTAGGAGGATGTTCAGAGATGAGCATGTTATCTCAGAGTGGTACAGACATACAAGCAGGTCATCTCTAACCACCTTGAGTATTCTAATTCCACTAACTTCACCAAGGACTGAAGTTCCCCCAAACCCTCTCTCTATCACAACAGCTATCCAGCTGCCTAAAAGACGTAGGGCTGCTTTGACTCTTAGGGTTGGAAAGAGGGAGCAGAACAAGAGACCCAGCCAAGTAAAGAAACCATCACCTTTTCCTTACCGAGTGACATGCTCAGCCTTACGGGACAAGAGAGCTCAAAGACAATTTAAGGTCTCAAACCTGAGACGCAAAGACACCGACATGAGCTGCTCTGCAGGAAAGCATGAGCAGTCCCAATGCAGGTAGCGGTCACAAAGTGCCCTCAAATGTAATTTCTCCCAGTGAACTCCCCACGCCAAATGCCAGGTTTTTACTTAAATGTTTCTACACCAACCCTCCACTTTTTAAGCCTTGTTCACCAAAAGTTTCCACCACGTGAACCATATGAGACTGATAGGAACTTGGCTCAACTTTTACTCTCGTTACTGAATATATGTAGAGGAAATTACTGATGTTAGAAATAAGCAATGGCAGCAAGTTCAAGGGGGATTTTGCTTTTAAATCTGCTTTTTCAGCCTATGAGCACCTCTGCAGCAGACCCTCAGCTGCAGAGCTGCTGGCATTAGGAGTGAAAGGCGGGCTGCTGCTACAGCAGGGCTTGGTGGGCTCAGACAAAGCAGCCGTACCCAAAATCCCATTGCAAAGGGATGCTGTTCAGGCCAGGCTTTAATAGCCCCCACCCCAGTGATCCACCCAACTCCTCACCACAGAGGAAGGCTTTCAAGTAAATCCCCTTCTCCCTGCCAGAGCCAGGGATGCTATAAGGCTGTCTGATGGAGAAACAGCAGGGATTTAGGGTGGCTTATGGGGTTTCTGATCTTCTGGCACCATCTAGTGGCTCACCCACACAAGAGAAGGTGATTATTTATTTATTTTTTTAAAGGTGAAACCCACCTTCTCTTAAATTTCTAACTCCCTACCCAGCTCCAGGAGAAGAGGATTTGAGGAGCCCCACCCATCTCTGGCCTGGGTCCACAGCATCAGCCTGACCAAGCAATATCCTCAAAAAAGGTTCTGCATTTTTCCCAGAAAAATCTAGCCGGTGTTGATTTCCTGGGGTTTCCACCCCCTTCCCAAACCCCAGTGGGTGACACTGCACCATCAGGCTTTGATCTGGGTAGGAATGAAGGCAGATGCTCTGCTACAGAGAAAAGAAGGGGTGGGATGGCAACATGACACAACTCACAGACCCATGGGCAGAAGCAACACAGAGGAAGCACAAGGAGGCAAAGACATTCAAGAATAAAAAAATAAATAAATTTAAAAATAAAAATAATTTTTCCGTCTATCATTATCACCTAAGCTGAGCCACCCAGACCTGGAAGACAACCATATTTGTCCTTAGAGTCCCTTGCAGGCAGATCCCACTAAGGTCAATGTGGTGGGAAGTGCATAGGATCTCATGGGATAGGACCCTCCTTAAACCATAATCAGGACCCAAACACATTGCTACAACAACAACAGTTTTCTTTGCCCACATCATCACGATTTTCAGCATCAGGCTGGGTTGCGTGGCCAAAAGGCATGATGACCTCTTGCCCATAGGTCCTAGACGTCCCATGGAGGGCATGGGCTATTTTGAGGCACCGACAGCGCAGCCTCAAAGGGGTGCAGGGACCAAGGGCTTTTCTCCTCCTACCAAGGGGAACGACCACTGCGCTCTGCTCCCCATCTCACATGGTGGCTGCGGTCAGCCCCAGGGTGGTTAAATACACACAAGGGGCCGATGATTCCTCTCACGTGGGTGCGTTGCTCTGATTGAACAAGGTCGAAGAGGGTGACCCTGTTTTTCAAGGGTGCTTTGAAACACCCTCTTAGAAGAGCCACCAGTGCATTTAATCACAGTGCAACTCCAACACCATACAAAATACTCTCTGCTGTGCTCGGTAGACTTCAGGTCTCCGGAAAGCTTGTTTAATAGAAAATAGCACCTCTCCTACCCCCTTGGGCTCTGTTGTGATCGGCCACGTTTAGGACAGCAGTGTGCAAAAAGGCCAGACAGACAGCAGGTAGGTCTTGCTCTGGGAGGTTGGCATCAAAGCGGACCAGACGGACACGGGGTGGGAACAGACTAAAAAATACTGGGACAACAACACAGAGACAGCATACACCGTGTTAGGGCCATGACCAGACCCTTTGGTTTGGAGGGGAGGTGCTAAATGGCAGGGAAAGGGGATGGGAGAAGGACAGGTCCGGGAGAAGACGGCGTTGATTGGTACTGAGGTGATAAGATGGAGCAAGCAGAGCCAAGCCAGCTGCAATCCTGCAGTCCCCATCCTGCAACATCTAAAAGCTTGCCCAGCTCCTCCATGCCTGTCTTCTCCTTATCCATGAGCCAGGAAGCAAGGGGTAGGCGAGAAGGGGAAAACACCCAACCTCCCTGCACCCATAGAAAGCCTCAGCCCAGCCCCATAGCCACATCCTGCTTTGGGGGAGATGCTGCGAGGACATAACGCCGCAAGTCCAAGGTATCTCATGGAGCAGGCAATACTTGCAGGTGGCCAACCCTGACCCCCAAGGAGGTGGGTGGGTAGAGGGAGATGGGCAGATAAGCACAGATAGGGAGTAACCAAGTCCTCAGAAATACAACCCCGTGGCACACAGCGGAAGGGATGGAGAAGGTAACACGCGAAAATTTGGTCCGAGTACGGACACAGTGAAGGCTTTACTGCAGAAAAGCGACAGCGCTTCCCTCCAAGGGGATGAGAACGGCCGGTGACAAAACAGCCAATACGAGGAGAAATCTGGGCTTCCAATTAGGACACTTCAAATCCAGCACCCCAGGCTCATTTCCTTCCTGGGATGCAATGCAATTTACTGTCACATTGCATTGCCAGTTTCACTGTGGTGTAACTGGGAAGAGACACTCGAAACATCCCAAACTCCGAGTGCAGCGATTGATGAGCCAAACCTTTCCAGCTATTAGCCTTATTAATTCATTCCCAGGGCTAGAGAAGTGCTACCATGTGTAAATTGAACAGGTTGCATTATTTTCTTTAGAACTGGCCGATTTAGAAGAGGTTGGTCTCAAAAGCCTCTGGTAAATGCAGGAAGGAAGGGGATATTTTACATGTGATTATTTCCATGGAGAAATCATTATATCCCCAGGGAATTTCCCAATTACCACACACTGCAGGACCTCAAAAATCGGGCTGTTTTAAAAGGCAGCGACTCAGATCATTGTAACAGAAGGTCAGATTGCCTTCAAAACATCCACCAGTTTCTGCATCAGGCTCCCGTGGTGCTCATGGCTATGGACTATGGAATGTTCAGACCCTTATGGTCCCCCTGCGAAGCCAGATGTTTGAAAGCATCGTAAAAAGCTGCGTCCTGCCCTGTCCATCTGCAGTGAAGCCATAGCAGAGAGGGAGAAAGAAAGAGAGAAAGGAAGGTTGAATGGAAAAGAGAAAGAGGAGGAAAGCACCAGAATTACCTGATCATGTGATAGCTGTGAGATGCCAGAATGCAGCAGAGAGAGAAAGAGGAGGAACATGCACAACAGTCAGAGCAGTAAGAAAATAAACAAGGCAAAGAGGCAAAAAAAAAGATCATTTAGAAGTCATCACAGTTGGTATTTCCCCTCCGGAGAGGCTGCCACGATCCTGTCACCAAGGCTGAAGCAGAACAGCAGGAGCAATCCCTACCCGTAGCTACGGAGGAGAGACAAGCCATGCGTAGGAGAGAGGACGAGCACATCAAAGCGGTGGCTCTGTTCCCACCCACCCCCTCGTCCTTGCATGAAGGAAGCAGCTCTGTTTTGCCCAAAAAAGGACTTGGGGAAGAAAAAAAAAAAACAACCAAAACACCAACAAACCAAAACAAAAAACCCAACCATGACACTGAAGGCCAAATGTCAAACCCCGTTTCCTGGAGCTGAATCACATCAGCAGGTAGTAGTTGAGCGATTCTGCTGCAATTTGGTTTTGATATATTCTCAATGCTGTGACCAATTCATTCGTGTGGTGGAGAAACTGGAATGGCAGGGAAATGGGTCTCTCCTGCAAAAGGTTCTTTAAAGAGCAAGCCCTCTGCTCCAGAAAGTCCAGCTTCTGGTGCTAGGGTTTTTCCTTCTTCCTTCTACTGACTTGGGGTTGAGTTGTCCCAAGGGAGAGATCCAGAAGACGACATTTGGCCCTGCTATGATGGACCCTACATGGCCAGACCTCTCTGAGCAACTGCCCATCTATGTCAGGTCCAGAGGCTGGGCAGGGAGCTCAGTGTTCCAGGTTGATGGACCCCAGGGAAAGCTAGTGGCAGTTCCCAGCTCTTCTCACTTACACTGAGGGTGTAAGACAAATCCTGCAAGAATGCTTTCCTTCCTTACCCTGCTTCCTCTTGCCCTACTCCATCAAATATCAACTGCAAATATCAACTTGGCCTTCAAATTCTGCTCTTCAGAGAGGTCAGTCCCTGCCTCCAGAGTCCTCCATGCACTTCTGTATCTGACAGAGAAATAGATGGTCTAAAGAGCAGGGACATCTCTTAATAAACCCACTGAGGAATCTGAGGGAGTGGAGGAAGCTGCCAGACAACACAGCCACAATGTCCTTCTGGAGGAAAGGTTTAATTGGCCACAATGCAGATCACAAGACTAAGAAAAAATTTAATCTCACCTTGGTCAGCGGTTTCACTAACCGTTGGGAAATCTAAACTGAGAGAAGAGTTTAGAATCTGCTGCTCACTCCAGTACCCCACGCTGGAACTGGGGACCTCCTGGGCACAGGTCTACCAGCGTGGGACTGTGCAAGTCATGAATTTAGACACAATTATGAACAAACCAAACATGTGGCCTGAGGCCAAATCCATAGCAGGTGCTGGCAGGAGCAAGAGCTTACTGTAACACGGCAGAAATACCCGGGTAATTATGCGCTGAGGGGAGAGAAAGATTGCTGCAAGCAGATGATCCGGGACAACGCGACAGCAAAATGACTAGCTCATGAGGCTGAAGCAACATAAATTGCTGCTCCTAACGTGAAAGCATTTTGGGTATCAAGGAAGGAAAGCGTAGGTCCCTTGATGTCTCTAGGACGGTCGTTTGTGCGCGCCAAAGCAGATGAGATTAGAGAGGCAGGAGACAGGATGCGACTTCAGAGTGACACATTTTCCCAGGAGAAGGCTGCTGCGTCTCGCTGGAGGAAGCGCATCTCTCCAAGCTCACTTTTTCCCCCCCAAGAAAGGTATTACGCTGTCACCACTGACAGCTAAAATGCCTCCTAGGAGAAGGCGGCACATCACCGGGAGGACACCGCAGTTTCCTCCAGCGTAATCAAGGGGAAGGTAGTTCGGCCAGCTCTGCCATTAGGAAGTTGATTTACCTCCTCCTGATCTATCAGTGTGCTAACTTGCTCTGCTCTAAAGTTTTTTTGTTTTCTGGGATGCTGGCTAACAGTGAGGCTTCTGCCGTGCCCTGATCAAACCCTTGCTCGCCCTTTTCTTTGGAAAGTGGAGAGACTTTCTCTAGGCACCAAACTAAGCAGCCGATTTGATTTGCTAAATCGTATTTCTATTCCTTCACCCAAATGGGAACAAACTGATTTAAGAAAACTAAACCGTTTTCTTTTTGAAGGCTGTAATGGTAGAACCTCAAAACATCTCCTCTTCTTCCCTTCAAGAATTGTAATCTCTTTCTCAATATCCATTTCCCTCAAGCATTTGCAGTTTCTCTCCCACACGCATTTACGAGCGGAGCAAGGCGTCTACCGCTACTATTTTGAGATCTCTCGTTCTTCTTAAAAAGCAGCGACTGCATCCAACTCAATGTCACACCTCAGCAGTGGGATTATTGTTTGCAGTCTTTGTAGGGATTTTTAATAAACAGTTTCCCTGCTGTTGCAATCCAAGCGCCTGAGGAGCACGGCGCTCCTCTCCCCCATCTCCACCCCACGCTCTGAACAAAAAAAACCACACACGCCACAAACACAGGAGAGTCGAGCTGTAACAACGCCACTTACTTCTGGAATATAAAAACTCCTACAATTACAATAAATGAAATGAGATCAGACGTGATCCAGATTAGGTGGTACTCGTCTGGAGGCTGGAAGACAAAAAACAGAAGCAGACCTTAAACCTTCTGGTTTGTACAATCGCAGGGAGACCACACATTGCTAAAGTTACCACCAGGGCAGAAAGAAAAGCACAGAGCTGCAGGGGTTGCATATAAATCACGGCCCTTATGACATTTCTAATGGTAGCCTGTCACCCACAATGACGTTATTGGGAAAAACTGCAAACAGGAACAGTTTTAAACTCTCCCTCCTTTCACATGTTGACATGTTCTCAGAGGTTTGTGGGCTGAAAGTCTCCTGTCTCAGCTGTACCTCGAGGTGAGGTTAAGATGCTGCTTGGAAATCCAACCCTGTGGGAAAACATAGAAATATATATGGATTGCACGAGGCATGCAGGACCCGTTTTCAGTGCTAATTTTAGCCATTCTGCACGGTCCCCACGCTATAAAGCATGTACTTCTCAGCTTCTGTCCTTTGAGGCACTGGTGGTTCTGGCTCCGTTAGCCAGGCTGTGGTCATCACACCAGCTAAAAGCAGCTAAACCCATGGTCTGAACCCAGCACAGAAGCACGCCACTTCACATTGATTTTTGGGCTGCCCAGGAAAGAGCAGCACTGGCAAAGACAAGAAAGTAAAAAGTTATAATAACAATCACAATAATAATAATAAACCCCTGATGTTGTGGTGCTCCAAAGGCACCTACCAAGGACAGTCACCAGTGATGCTAATGAATTCCTCCTATCCCAAACTAGTTCCAACCAGAAAAAAAGTTGCTGATTTGACACCAGACAGATCCATCATACCCACCACCATTAATGCACACAAGTAATACTTCATTAGAGGAAATAGAATACATAATGCATAAAGATGAGTTGTAGCAACGGTAGTACGACCAGTTGGGAGCCATCAAGTCTGCTACTTCTGCTTCCCAGAAGAGAACAACTTGTCTTTCTGTTCAGGGATTCTTTGTGTGTCTCAATTTATCTTGTGAACGTCCACCACAGAATTTCCAGGGTGATGCTTTATTAGCCAATGCTTCTGATGGAGATTAAATCTGGCTTCAGAACATAATGTACACATATAAACTTTCAGTTTACCTGGAAAAAGGTCTAGGGGGGAAGGTGTGTGAGGAGAGGCTGAAGGCCCTGGGCTGGTTCAGCCTGGAGAAGAGGAGGCTGAGGGCAGAGCTCATGGGGCCTCCAGCTTCCTCCCGAGGGGGAGCCAAGGGGCAGGCACTGATCTCCTCCCTCTGGGGCCCAGCGACAGAACCCCAGGGAACGGCCTGGAGCTGCCCCAGGGGAGGGTCAGGGTGGGGATCAGAAGGTTCTTCCCCCAGAGGGTGGTGGGGCCCTGGCACAGGCTCCCCAGGGCAGTGGTCACCGCCCCGAGCTGGGCTGAGTTCAAGCAGCGTCTGGCCAACGCTCTCAGCCATCTGCTGTGATGGGGCTGGGCCTGTGTGGGGCCAGGGGTTGGGCTGATGGGCCTGGGGGGGCCCTGCCAGCTCGGGAGATTTTGTGGTTCTGCGATTTGTGCAAGTGTTGGCATTCCCCAGTTGAAGACCCAAAATAGCAGGTTTTCCTGCGGGGCAAAGGTTGCGTTTCCTATGATACACCCCAAGCAAGAGGGAGACATGAACACAGCTCTCTGGGTAGACTCCGGCACCTGATTACAGGTAGTAGAGATTTTTTTTTATTTTTCGAAGTCCTGAAGAAAGCTCAAAGCTAGAAGCTTTTGGTACCAAATCAAGGTTTTAAGTGACAAAAATGGAATTTCAAGGTGATCAAAAGGGGAAGTCTGGAATTTTTCAAAGACATGCGGCCCACATACATCGGTATTAGGAGTGCTGAGTAAGCAGATGCCTCCTCAGCCCTGCAGGGGAGGAAGCACGGGTCAGCAAACATCTATTGCACTGGGACAACACGCTGCGCTGCCCCATCTACACCAAGATCTGCTAAAGAATTTGCTATATTTCACCTCACATGAATTTTTTTGGTTTGTGGGGTTTTTTTGTTTGTGTGGGGTTTTTTATTTTTTTTTTTTAAGACAGGGCTGTTTCATTTGGATTACTTTGGGGTTTTGCATAAACTTTACCCAAAATAAGTCCTACTCCTGAAACCCTCACATTTGCAGCCCATCAAACATTCAGTGTAACTGAGCCGGGAGCAACTCTGGCTCTGAGGGAGACTCCCAAACCTGCAGAGAGGGGTGCCACACTGGGCTCCTGCTTTAAGGACATCAAGTTAGGGGCTGAACCACAGCTCAAGCTTTTTGAAGCCCTCCTCCATGTCATGTCCAATGGCCTCCATTCTTACCAGCAGCTTTCCATCAAGAGTAGAAGACTCACTTTTCCTTCTGTTTGTTTTTTTTTTTCTTCCCTTTTCTTCCCCTTTTATTTAAGTGAAACACAAGTTAAATGTCTTTTTGCAATTGCAAATTGTCCCTGTGTGAATGCAGCAAAATAGATTTGCACTGTTGAGCTAGCAATAAACCCCAGCGAAACCCCCGAAGGCACTGGGCAACCAGAGCCTGGCTCCCAAGCCATCCCCCATGTAGTAGAAGGAGCTTAGATGGCAAAGCTGGTCAGAATACATCACCCAGGCACTTCAATATCAGGAAACCAAGGGATTTTTAGGCTGCTGGTGGTATAAGAGTGTGCACTCACAGCAGAGTTGGAAATCCAACAGGAAGAACCCTTGCAGGAGGGCTCCAAGAAGCAGCAAAGAGGCTTTTGGAGTAAAAAGCTGCCAGTAATGTGCGCACAAATCCTGCCAGCTGTAGTGGAAGACAGATGTTTGCAGCAGCACAATTCAGACAACGATAAGCTCTGTCAGATTCAGTCTTTATAAAACCATTTCCAGTTCTCCAGCCTCAGTGTGCACCAGTGTGAATTTGCGTAGCCGGATACAAGCAGTAGGTTACGTTAAGGCTAAGGCCATCATGCACAGACGTTCATCCATCTAGTCTTGAGGTCCTACCTCCAGCTAAGGTGCAGATAGGTCATTAATGTTATTCTCCTTGTGCTCATCTTATTCTCCTCTTTCCCAAGCAGATCTGTCAGAGCAGCATTTTCCCTCCCCTCTTTCTGTTTAGTTCAGAGAACCAAAGTGCTAGGGGAGTTTTTGGAGAGTTCTGGCCAACGCCATGGGCAAGGGGGCTCGATGTCATTAAGCGATAGGACAAGGAGCAACGGGTCCAAGCTGGAGAGTAGGAGGTTCTGCGTTAACATAAGGAAAAACTTTTTCACCATGAGGGTGACAGAGCACTGGAACAGGCTGCCCAGAGAGGTTGTGGAGTCTCCTTCTCTGGAGACATTCAAAACCCGACTGGACACGTTCCTGAGTGATGTGCTCTAGGTGGCCCTGCCTTGGCAGGGGGGTTGGACTAGATGATCTTTCGCGGTCCCTTCCAACCTCTACGATTCTGTGATTCTTTGGTCTCTTGTCCAGCAATGGGGGTAGCCAGAGGTAATACTTATCCTCATTTGGTATTAAAAATAGGCAAAATGCTAGTTTTGAAGCTTGCCTGAAACACAGAAGCCAGGTTTTCTACTTCACCTGTGTGCCTGCTTCTCTTGCAACAGCTGCTCAGCAGGTCTGAAAAGGTGTTTTTGTATTGGGGGAAAATGGAGAAGTTATGTGGATTAAATAGGGTGGTGCAATACAACCTCCAGGGCTCCCAAACCTTGTATGAGCAGAGGCAAGGCCAACTGAAGGAAGGGACTGTGCACGAGCAGCATTGATCTGTTACTATCTCAGGCACACAGAGAGGGAAAACCCTCAAGCCCAACAGCATGTTGAACCCAACCAAACCTTCCTGAAGAAACCCACTAGACATATGGCTGCAGTGGTCAATGGCCACCTCTTCACCCCTCCAGTGCATCTCCTCCTTCCAGGGGGTCACAGCACCTTCCCAGGCACCCTGCTTACCATTAGCCAGATGGGAAAAGGCACCTTGCGAAGGACATGGGAGCTGTCAGAGGTGACGGACTGGACACCGGCGCACCACAGGATGGAGTATAGCCAGGGCTCGTTCACAGTGTAGAGATTCACACTCAGGTTCGCCATGGCGTAGTCCCTGCCAGGAGAGAGGGTGAAATGTAAGTCCTCCAGCAAATATCAGACCCTCATCTCAGAGGAGAGCTCTTGCCATCAGTCACCGCTGTAATCACAGCTACATTTATTTGGTTTGAATTGCATGAAATAGGTTTTTTAACAGGGCATGATCACTTCATAAGCAACCCAAGGACATTGCAATCAAATGGTTTGAACTTGAGAGCTTTCTGAGATGCTATCTGACCCAGGTCAGTGCCCATCTCAGACAATGCCTCACGAATGATGAGCACGTCATGTTTTTCTAACCACCACCTCATCATGTTGATGTAAAATTAACATCTGGCTCAGATGCCTGTAACACTTCATCGGCAATTTACTTAATTAAAAACTGACAGACTGCATTTCCAACATCAATTCCTACAACTCCTATGCCCTTGTTTTGGGGACGGTGGCAGAGTTACAGCTTCCAGTCTCCTTAGGTCATTTTGCAATAAGCTGTAACTGCAAGCCGGGGTACAGGAGCTGTCAGCAGCAAACCAAGGACTGATAGTGGACTCCTTGTACCCATATGATTTGCATAAATTGCTCTGTTTCCTTATCTACTAGGCAGAAGCATCACTAATCTCCCCTGCATGGGCAGCACAGAGATTAATCCTTGCAATTCAGTATTAAAACACTTTTGAGGTGGAAGCCCACTGTACAAGACGTGGACATCTCAAAGCTCACAACACGATCAAGCTGCTCCAAAGGCTAATAGATTCTCAAGGCAAGAGGTGATCGCAGCCATGTTGCATCCAGATGCTGATTTTTTGGTGGGAACTGAGGAAACTTATGCCAGGACTTGTTGAGCCTGCTCTAGCTCATGCTGCAGGACTGCAGCAACATTTGACTGGGCACCACGTTCAAGAAACATGAAGGGGGCAGATCTGATTTTGGAGACAGCTGAGGTGGGACTGATGAGAGATTGGGACTGATGAGCTGGGATAGATGAGAGACTTGGTGTATGGTCCTCTCCATGAGATAGAGCAAATGGACAGGGGGGAAAACAGGCAGGAATTAATCCTGCAGGTAAAACACAGGCTTGGTTTTAAGGATGAGCTACTGGATGCATTGCTGGTGACCACGGAATCACTAGGTTATGCCAAATAGGCCCACACTCTCAAACAGCTGCAGGCTCAGCTCTTCCCTATCCCCAGCCCAGATGTATAGCAAGACAAATCCTTTGAAGATATTTTCTTCTGCAAACTTGTTTCATTTTGAAGTATTTCTTTGGGGGGAAAAAAAAACCACCTACAGAAAATAGAAAAGCTCTTCTAGACACAATCCACCCTTTCTGACAAGGGGGCGAAGCTGGGAGCTAACACGCTGCACGGTTCAAATACAAGTTCAACCATAAGGACAGGAGCCCCACACTGTGCCAACCTCATTAAAGAGGAGACCTGACCAATCTAAATAGCTGACAAAAGACAGTAATGAAACGGATGAATTCTCTCCAAAGAGAAATTTCTGAAAGCATATCCAGACTTTGGACTAATCAAAATTCTGTGGTAGCAACTACGGAGCAGACAAACAGAAGCAAAGGGCAGCTGCTAATGAGGATGAAAGAGCACTTGGAGGTACTCGGTGTGAAAAGCCTTCACTTTTTCCAAAGCTGACAGTGTAGTAAGAATCAGACAGTTTCATGTTATTTGTATTTCAGAAAGGATCATCACACACTGAATTAGCAGATAGAGTTGTTAGAGTCAGCTGTTCACTCTGGGGAACAGCCTGGATTCTGACTGATGGGTAAGGACAAGCTTGCACAGCTCAAGCTTTCAAAAGTCCATCTGAAAAGACACCTCTAGGCAGATAGTATGGGATGATGGGAAAAGATGCTGCTGGGCCAGGGACGCACACAGAGCTGTGGACACTTGCCATGGAGCACACAGGCTATCACTCAGTGTTCAGAGGACCGGTACCTGACATCCTCGTTCGTGACCTTGGTGTAACGCAGGTTGAGCTTCACGACGCCCTTCTCCCTCATGCGCTCTGCATCCAGCTTGAGGCCAGAAGTCTGCTGGAAACCCGGTGCAATCTGCCTGACCAGCTGCCTCTCCGTGTCCGGCAGCCACATCACCTGTGGAGGGAGCGAGACAGAGGACGGCTATGGCAAAGATGATTCACAGAGCTGGTGACACAAGACAGCCAGTTCACATCAACTCAGAAGCCAAAAAAAAAATAAAATCACACGACAGACTGCCTCGTTTGTCATACAAATCGTCCAGGAGACGCTTACAGTCTCCCACATCTCTATTCAAATCATTTCAGGATCATCCACAAATCCAGGGGGTTGTAATGCCCAAAATCTTAGAGGTGAAAGGGGTTGAGATACCAAGGCATCAGGCCAAGAGCTCATGAGAAGAGACATGGTGTATCCTTGAGATCCTGTCCTTCCTGCCCAGTCCAGTGCACCAAGAACACTAAGGACTTGAGGCCAAAACTGACAGTGCAGACAGCACGCACAGGAGAAGCCTCTCATGATCCCATGGCTAAAACTAGTTTTATTCACTTTATCAGGGTTACATCTACTCCAACCCAGGACAAGGATGTCCTTGAGTTCATACCACGTGTTGAAAGCATGACAAATTAATTACTGTTAACGTGCTCGGCTACCAGATGTAAAGTGGATGCAGGAACCAAGCTGGGCAGTTTTATAGCTCGTGCCATGCCAAGGCTGGGCCCAACCAGGCGATCTCAGCAGTACCACTGGGCACTGCACGGCTTTAACCATGTTCAATAGCTCAGTGCCACTCATCTACCACAGAATCGGAGCAGCGAAGATACAGCCCTGTGCATTTTAAATAGGGAACCACAAAATCCAGGTGAGAAATATCACTTTGCAACACCCCCATCTATGTTTTAACTGTTTTTCTCCTGTTCTCCATCCCAATATCCACGGAGAAGACAGCATGGTCCTCCCTTGGATCTAGCCAAGCTGGCAGAGGCTTGTGGATAACACTCACTGCAGCCACAGTGCTGCTCAGAGAGCACAGTGGTGCTCTCCCTCCAGGAGATGATTGCATCAGAGGGAGCTCCCAATGGGATAGATGAAGATCTATACCTCGTGGTCAGCGAGGTCATAGCTAGAAGGCTGACTGGACTCTGACTGCAACAGCATAAAGCTGGAAATTAAAGTGCTTGGCATAACCCAGCAAGGACAATTCTGGGGCAGAAATGAAAGTCTGGAAGAGATCTCTGCATATACATAGACCTGCAGGTACACAGACCTCCTTTCGCTGAAAACCCCTGATCTCCAGGACCCCCATTTCTCCTCCAAATAGAAGTTGACTCTAAGCTGAAACAGTTGCTCAGCCCAAGGAGTCAGAGGAAGAGGAAGAGCTCCCTGCTTCTCACAGCTGGTCTCCAGGTCTCAGCTTCTTCTCTTGTTAACAAGTCCAAGGCTCTTGTTAAATCGGTCGGTGGGAAGGGACCTCAAGAGATCTCTACTCTAACACAGCCCAGGGCCAGCACTGATTTCAAACAAGCTGCTCAGGGCTTTTTTTAGTTGCACCTTGAAATGCTCCAAGGATTGAGATCCCTCAGTCTCTCCTTGCCCCTCTCAACACCTGCATGCCCTCACAGGAAAACTGGTTTCCTTATATCCAGCAAAAACATCTCCTGTTCCAATTCGCAATGATTCTCCCTCATCCTCCTGACACACAGCCCTAACCGCGGATCTAACTTCTCAACAACCTCCTTGCTGGTACCGGAAAGCTGCTGTCAGATCTCTCCTAAGTCTTTTCCAGGATGAGGAGATTCAGTTCCCTCAGCCACTCATGTTCAGCCCCCTGAACAGTTTGGCAGCCTCTGCAGGACCTGCCTCAGTTTATCAATATCTGTCCTGTACTGGTGAGCCCCACACTGAACACACAACTACTGAGTAATGGAAATAATCATTTTCCTCCACCTGCTGCCTATACTATCATGAGCACAGTCCAAGATGCTATCAAAACCACCAGCTTAGAGGCATAGTCCTCCCCAGCATGATTTCTCAGCATGAAGTGGCATTTCAAATCAAGTGAAGCGGTCAAATGGACCAAGTGACACGGTTAAGGATTCAGGGAACCCATAAAGGCGGCAATTTCAGAAACATCACCAACCCCACAGAACTCACAGCCTGTTGCCGAATTCCTGATGCCAGGATGGTTTCCAGAGTGATGTTGATGTAAGTGTTGTAGTAGGGGTGAGCTAGTGGCAGGTCCTGGAAGTTCAGGATGAGCGATGTGTTGTCCTTGATCACCTCTAGCATATCTGCCAGCTTGCAGACCGACTGGTTGGCAGCTTCCAAGTAGTCAGACCTTGAGAGAGAGCCAGCCGTCCAGAACGGGTCATTCTGAAAGCAAAGCACATCCTGGCATTAGTGCCACAAAGCCCAGACTCCTCCAGTACAGGTGAAGACCCTTTCCACAAAGGTTATGGCCACCAGCCAGAGAACAGCTTGGCAAGAAGAAATCCCACTTGCAACCTAGCTGCACACTAAAGGATGGGTCAAGCCCATCCCACAGCAAGTCTTCTTCTCCTGGACTTCGAAGGCTGAATTTCTTGCTTTTTCTTTATAAAGACAATGTCTTCAAAAATAAGTCGAAGAAAAAGGAACAGCACGTAACATGTTGTCTTTCTGTTTCCTTTATAATCACATTCACCCTTCTGGGTAGTCTTGAAGTTCTTTCTGGTGTCAACCAAGCATTAAGGACGCTTCTTTCAGGTGATGGAAGAGGTATAGAAAGACCTGTCTTTTAGGCCAAGTTAAGTGGAGTAGAGCACAGAACAAAATGTGGTTCATGAATTCTTGTCTAGCTGCACTTCAGACCACTAAGGAGATGGATCTACAGCTCTCCACCTCAAGGAAGGTTTAGACATGAGCTTTCAAGCCTAAACCATGACCACGGCTCCAGCACACCCTCTCCATGGCTGTACGCACCTTTAGAAACCACTCTCCAGCATTGAGCTTTTCCAGGTCAGTCCAGTTGAACATGGAGGAGTGCTCATAGGCCCGCTCTGGAAACACTTCCTCCACGTTTGTTGTTCTCCTGAGTGTCTTGTCATGCATCAGAAATGGCACTCCATCATAGCTGCAGAGACAGTCAGAAGCCCCATTTTGGGTGGGGGTGCACAGCCATATACACAGTACCAAAAAAGTACCTGTTCCCACTCTAGCCTCTCTCATGGTTTCAAAAATCATTGTGAACATCCTGACCATCCCCAAGACCAGTTGAGATTAGATACACCCAGAAGAAAAAGTCTTGAGATACCTGCTAGATGTTTGCAGTTATTCAAATGCTGACATAACCCTATCCCTCCCTCCCCCTACCTCCTCCCCACTACTCCCTCAAAAAAGTCTAGAGCACCAAACTCAGAAGGCTTGGACAAGAACGCCCACTCTGAATGCTCCAAAGCTTTCTGCAATATCTGGAGGTCCCAGTAATGTCAGAGGTTTTCCATACCCCGTACACACACATACACTATTCTCATGTTAATAGCAGATGAGGAGTAGGATTTTCAAAGGCTCCCAGACTACACGGGAACTTTATGTTCACAGGCTTTCAGCAAAATGCAAGGGCCCCAAGATCCAAAATTGCTTTGAAATTTGCCTTTTCCAATTGAAAATACAAACCCCATTTAAATTAGGAGACAACCCAGAGCACTCAGCCCCAGAGCTAGAGGGAAAACAAAAAACAGTTTTAGGTGATGGAGCAAACGCTGCTTCAGCTTTACCATGGCCTGCAGAAGTCCCCTATCACAGAGGTCGCTGGTATCTGTCATTTCTAGCGTGCACTATGCCGACTACTTCCCAACCCAAAGTAATACGCTGACACAGCAATACCATGCTCGGCAGCAAAGGGGGTTTATTAAAAAAAATAAATGCTAAGCAACTGCAGAATTAAGAGCGCAGAGTGTTCAAGGGAGATAGGAGCTCAAGTCTTAACGTCTCATGGCAGAGCATCATCAGATACAGCTAAGCCTTAACTATATGCGCAGGGAGGTTCAGGTTGGAGATGAGGAGAAATTTCTTCTGGGAAAGGGTGGTCGGGCATTGGAACGGGTTGCCCAGGGAGGTGGTGGAGTCACCGTCCCTGCGGGTGTTTAAGGAAAGGTTAGACACGGTACTGAGGGACACGGTTTAGTGGTTAATAGGTGGGGCGGGGACGGCTGGACTGGATGATCCTTGAGGTCTCTTCCAACCTCAATGATTCTGTTCTATTCTATATTGCAGAAATCCTGTGGGGCACTTAACACTCACTCCCTCCTGTCTAATCCTTCCCCTTACGGAGTCACTCAGCACGACCCAAGGCTAACCACAACATATTAGCAGGCACAGATATGAAAGAATAATTCAGAGACGAAGCAGAGCTTTAGTAGAAGAGATGTGGGCAGAAGTAGAAAATGAGAGTGGAACACACAGCGATATTACTATGCTCCTGCTGCTTGAAGCAAAGCTGGCTTTATAACTAGGGTCACGAGTTTGAGGTGTGTGATGGGTAGGAGCAGGATGTGATAGGTCTGAGGAGCGCCACAAAGCTGATCTGAGGGCTGGAGCACCTCTGCTACGAGGACAGGCTGAGGGAGTTGGGCTTGTTCAGCCTGGAGAAGAGAAGGCTGTGGGGAGCCCTTGGAGCACCTTCCAGTATCTAAAGGGCCTACAGAAAAGCTGGAGAGGGGCTGGGTCCAGGGCAGGGAGGGACAGGCCAAGGGGAATGGGTTTGAAATAAAAGAGGGGAGATTTAGAATCACAGAATCATAGAATCATTAAGGTTGAAAGAGACCTCAAGGATCATCTAAGTCCAACCGTCCCCCCACCACCTAGTACCCACTAAACCATGTCCCTAAGTATCACATCCAACCTGTCCTTAAACACCCCCAGGGACGGGGACTCCCCCACCTCCCTGGGCAACCCATTCCAATGCCCGACCACCCTTTCCCAGAAGAAATTTCTCATCTCCAACCTGAACCTCCCCTGGCCCAACTTGCAGCCGTTCCCCCTTGTCCTGTCACTGGTTATCTGCGAGAAGAGGCCGATCCCCGGCTCACCACAACTTCCTTTCAGGGAGTTGTAGAGGGCAATAAGGTCTCCCCTGAGCCTCCTCTTCTCCAGACTAAACAAGCCCAGTTCCCTCAGCTGCTCCTCATCAGACCTGTTCTCCAGACCCTTCACCAGTTTCATTGTCAGTGAAATAATTAGTAGCATCTGTGCATTAGAAATGGAGACAGCTAGGAGTTATCAGATACGACCACCACAAGGGCCCTTTTCAATGGGGGGAACAAAGCTGTAACAACCAGACACAAAACAGATAGCAAAAACCAGCATCTTTTGGGCCATCCACAGATTGTCTCAGACTGACCATCACACTGGCTTACCTCAGTACAACATCAGCTTGGACTCCATACATCTTCTGCTCCACTGCCTTCTGGAATGACATCAGAGTGTTTTCTGGTGCCAGCTATGGGGGGTAAAAAGAGCAATGAGAGTTTAGTAGGAAGTGGAAAAGTTTACAACAGCAAGGATACTGGGAGGAAGGTTTAGAGATATTAGGAATGGCCTGGAGCTGCCAAAGGGGAGGGTTAGGGTGGAGATCAGGAGAAGGGTCTTCCCCCAGAGGGTGGTGGGGCCCTGGCACAGGTTCCCCAGGGCAGTGGTCACCGCCTCGAGCTGGGCCGAGTTCAAGCAGCGTCTGGCCAATGCTCTCAGCCATCTGCTGTGATGGGGCTGGTCCTGTGTGGGGCCAGGAGTTGGGCTGATGGCCCTTAGGGGGCCCTGCCAGCTCGGGAGATTCTATGATTCTAGGGAACCAAAATAATTTTGTTTGCAGATTATGTAGTGGCCAGTTACAGTCGTGCACCAGCATCTTACTGAAGTCTAAAGATGACCAAGATGTTTGACTCCCCTGGTCTTTCACACACAGAACAGGGCTCAAAGCAGCACTATCATGACCATGACCTGCAATACCAGCAATTCAGCTATCTTGAGCTCTGCTGCTAAACTAGCGTACAAGAGATTTGCTCACCAGCATGATCCCCCAGCCAGAGGTTTGCTGGAGATCCCTAGAAAGTGATTGTTAACGTGATGCCAATTCTCCGTCCAGAGGTGATACCAAGAGCTATCTAAAACACCTTAACAGTCCTTCATTCTCCTCCTTTCCTACACAAACAGTGATTACAATGCCATTATAAAAAGAAGAAAGTCCATAAACCAGGGTATTATCCATACCATGGGGAACAACTAGAAGACAGGTTCTACAGCACATATTTTGTTTCCACATTGACTCATTCAATAAAATCATCTATTAGTCTAAAATCAGATGATTTCTCTAATAACAAAAGTTCTATTTAATCTTAACAATAATTTTAAAATAGCCTTAAGCCTAGAAACTCATTCCTATGGCTACCACAGATAAGGAGTCAAATTTTATTTCAAATTCCTTCTTGTTAAATGGAGAAGATGGTAACAGAATTCAGGTTTGTTTAAAAACAGCACAGTGTGAAGACAAATACTTTGTTTTTCTAAAACCAGTACAGTACAGCTAGCCCAAAACATCCATAAACCAACAACAGGCAGACCAAGGAAAAAATAGACAACTGTGGACTGAAAAACTGGCAGGTTTTCTGTACTGAAAACACAAACACATCAAAATAGAGCTATTTATAAAAAAATAATTATTTTTTTCCAATTTTGCTTTCAGGTTTAAAGCACCTGTAACATCCTGTTTTTCTACTCAGCTCTGCCACCACCAGGATCAGTAAGTTTCCATCAAGACACAATAAGCATTCACACCCCATGATGTTCAAGAATTATTCAGGGTTTGGAAAGAGGAATACTTAAAAACAAAGGCCTAAATGCACCATGCAAGCAACATGCACAATAAATACAAGAAACTGCTCAAGAGTTTAAGGTGTCTGAAAATCATTTGTTTTCTTATTAGCTGATGATCTTATACTCAGGTCAGCAAAGCTTTGGTGTAAACCAGATCAAAGCCGCACCTCGAGTACTGTGTCCAGTTTTGGGCCCCTCACCACAAGAAAGACATCGAAGCCCTGGAGCGTGTCCAGAGAAGGGCAACGAAACTGGTGAAGGGGCTGGAGCACAGGTCTTATGAGGAGCAGCTGAAGGAACTGGG
>VWZZ01003255.1:64210-80607 GCA_013399095.1 Psophia crepitans
CACTCAAGGTGCGAGTACTCTGTACCCTTCCAGTTTCTTTGATGGGTTTTTCTTCTTGATACAATATATTCAGGCACATTATGCCCAAAAAGTCAAATCCTGGTTTGCAGTGATCCAGTGCAACTGGACACAACCAATTTCTTAAGAAACGAGTGCTCAAGTGAAGGAAGCCCTGGGGCACAAAGCAGTGATTTCACTCCAAAAATCTCTGTCCTATATTAATCATGCCAACACCCACCAAAAGCCACAGTCAGACCCTGTGGAGGGTTTCCTTCTCTTCACACTTGGTTTGATAGGTTCATCCCTTGCAAAAATCAGGCTACTATTCATTTCTTCCTGCTACACAAGCACAGCAAGCAATTTCTAGAAAATTGCCCATGGATGAACTCATTTTGACTATTTTTGTGCTCAGAAGTCAATTGCTTATGCTTTCAAATCGAGTCAAGAGCTTTGGACCTTCCGTAACGAAGGTTATGAAAGCGTGCTAGTTACAGCAGTGTAGCTTTGATACAGTTGGACACCACTACACTGTATTTTTCCCCTAATTAGCCACCTTGGAGGCCTTAAAAAAAAAAAATCACTGCACCATTTGCACGTTAGGGAGGTTAGCGAAGATGACCACACAGAAGAATCAAATTTGTTCCGAAGCACAACTGCAGCCACTGCACACCTCCAGCATTGTGCCCCGAGCTGCACTAAAGGATTTCATCTCTGCTTCATTGACAAGCTTGAAGAATCTTTTCCCATCCATTTGGAAGCATGAGCATCACTTTAAAATGCTTTTGAATTTTTCCCTCCCTTATGTCTCCTTTCCAGTCCTAATCTCCTCGTGAGCCAATAACTGGCCTAAAACCACAAGGCATGATTAGGGTGATACCTGAAAACTGCTATTTTTTCTTCTTGTAAAAAGATGCCCTTTAGAAGTTCCCTGTACAGGACTCCGTGTGGGATCTGCCAGTACTTCGATTTCAGCAGTGTCCCAACATGCCAGGTCACTATAAGCAATAAAGATTTTATTTTGTTTTTTAAACACTATCTATCTTTAATCCCTAGGAATTCTAAGTATTTTCAAGAGCATCCACATCCAGCACTTCTGGAAACAGCTCAAGTAGACTGAAAGGCAGGAAAAAAGTGCAAAACAAAAGGAGAAAAAATTAAACAATGGCCTTGGAGAACAGGATAAACTCATAAGCAAGAAGCCATTAGAAATTTAATAACTAGATGGAGATGAGACCTCATTATTGTTGTACTGCACACACAAAAAAGCTGATGCTTGGTTTAATGAAAGACTACTTAACCTTAGGTAGATTTATTTCTATGAACACAAGCCTTTCCCCAGGTCTGACAGAAGATGCTAATTGTGACTGTTTGTTACTATCGATTGGACCAGCAGACAGGTTAACTGGCCACACTTTTAATAGGCGGGTGTACAGAAGACACAGCAAATCAACACTTCTTGATTTCAGCAGCACAGGCAGTACAAACTAAAGCACTTCAGAGCCCTTAACAAAACCGAAGCCATCCCAAACAGAATCATAGAATGGTTCAGGTTGGAAAGGACCTGAAAGATCATCTAGTTTCAATTCCCCTGCCGTGGGCAGGGACACCCTCCACTACACCACTAGACCACTACCACTAAGTAGATATTAGCAGGGCTTTTGTACACAAGATAAGATAAAACACCCTCAAAACCTTCAAGAAAACAAAACCCCCAAAACAATAGAAAGACATCACCAGTTCTTTTTCATTAACTGAGAGCACTCCAATAAGCCACAATCCCAAACAGAAGTATTCATTACTGTTTCTATCAACAATTGGCACTACAAGATGACAAAACATCATCCTGTGAGAACATCAACATAGACTCATAGAATCATTAAGGTTGGAAGAGACCTCAAGGATCATCTAGGCCAACTGTGTCCTCCCCCCATTCCCCACTAATCCATGTCCCTCAGTACCACATCCAACCTTTCCTTAAACACCCCCAGGGACGGGGACTCCACCACCTCCCTGGGCAACACGTTCCAATGCCCAACTTCCTTTCAGGGAGTTGTAGAGAGCAATAAGGTCTTCCCTGAGCCTCCTCTTCTCCAGACTAAACAAGCCCAGTTCCTTCAGCCACTCCTCATCAGACCTGTGCTCCAGACCCTTCACCAGCTTCGTTGCCCTTCTCTGGACACGCTCCAGGGCCTCGATGTCTTTCTTGTGGTGAGGGGCCCAAAACTGGACACAGTATTCGAGGTGCAGCCTCACCAGGGCTGAGTCCAGGGGGACGATCACCTCCCTGCTCCTGCTGGCCACATCATTCCTGATACAGGCCAGGATGCCGTTGGCCGCCTTGGCCACCTGGGCACACTGCCGGCTCATGGCCAGGCGAGCATCAGCCAACACCCTCAAGTCCTTTTCCTCTGCACAGCTATCCAGCCACCCCACCCCAAGCCTGTAGCATTGCCTGGGGTTGCCACCTTCAGGTGTCAAAAAACAGACAAAAACAAAAAGACCCTCCACATGCACAAGGCCATATTTGCTGGAATTTTCCTGGGAACAGCATGACACACTCCCTGTCAAGACAAAGCATTCCCATGCAGTAACCCAAGAGGCAAATCCTAGGTGCAATTAAACATTGGCTTCCCAACAAGGTATTTTGTCCCAGCAATGGGTAGTTTTCCACTCTGGAATTGTGCAAAGTCAATGATTCAGCACCACCAAAAAATGCTCCTCCCGGCACAGAGCCTGCACCCAGCAAGATGATGAACATCATCTGCTGTGCAGGAAGGAGCTCGATGGCACAAGCACCGCGTGCTTCATGTCACACGGACAGCTGTTCCGGCACAGTCTTTCAGTGCTGTTAAGACATGCCAAAAACCAGCTGTACGGGTGGTTTGCCAAAAGCGTTTGTTTCAATGCTTTGTAGCCTCGAGCTCTGAAATCAAGAGCTGTTCTTGCCTCTGACAGGCTTGGATGGCTTCCACAGATTGACTCTGGTTGTTTTAGCTTTTTGGTCCCAGTAATGGGAGGTGAGCTTCCATGCTTCACAAAGGTTTCCAAGGAGACAGATACAGCTCTTGCTCAGATAAAGTCCTTGCTATTATTAATCCTTTCAGTGATTTACCTACAATTCGAAATCAAAGATCATCATGATGGGCCTAATTGTTTTTATAAGGAATGTACATTTAGGACTGATAACCTAAAAGCAAGTAGAATTCAACTTTATGGTCAGCACCTTCTTCAGATCCCAAAAGGAAAGACAACGTGCCTCAACCTAAAACACAATCTGAGTAAAGACATTCAAGAGAAGACTTTAAGGTGTAAATGGCAGTAGAATTTGGTGTCCTACTGGATGAAGATCCTCATTTCCACCTCAGATTTGGTCCCAGCTTTATCTTCTACCCTTGTTTTGGCTTTATCCACAGCATGAGTAGCATATTTACCATCACAGGGAGAAGACAGTCATGTCTATTGTCATTAAAGACAAAATGCAACTAGATTTCTGTAAGAAGAATAAAAAAGTTGGAAGACCAAAGACAGACACCCGCTTATAAAGCCATCTGAAAAAAGTTTAACATATTAACAGGCAAACTTTAGAGAGAACACCATCTCATGTTTTGGGGTGTCAGATGATTCCTGTATCCATCAGGACAAGATCCTTTCAAACCAGCAGACATCGAGGGCTGGAGCCCTCTGTTCCCAGCACATTGTTGCCACAAAACTGATACTCTCCTGATGGGAGGCCAGAAGGACACGAACAGATCTGGAAGCTGAGTAATTAATTTTCAAAGAGCCTTTTGAAAAGAAACTGATTAACTAAACACCTGCTAGGAGAAAGGGTTTTCAAATAGCACCCTGCTGGGAATGGGCTTCTAGCATCGCAAAAAGTGGGCATGACTGGATGACATTTAGGCAATGGAAGGTAGGAGGACTCATGCAGAAGAGTCTTTCTAGCAGTGACTTAAAGCTGGTGGGGAAACAGGGTGATACCAAAGGGACATTGCTTGGAGGACCGCTAGCACTACAGGCAAAGGGTCAGCCAGTCTGGAACCAGTAGCGCTCCTGTATTGCAAAAAGTCACGCTTCATCTAGGTACAGATGCCAGGATGGTTTCCGATTTTCTCTTGCTACTTAAAATGCAAGGACTTTTTCCCTCCTCCAGTGTTTCAAAACAAATTATATGAGCCATATGGCCTCTGCTCCTCACTTTTTTCCTCCACAGAACAAGGACAGCAGCTGAGTCACACTCACACAGGTGCTATGAACGCTGCTCTTAAAAATCCTAAAGGAACAAGAGAAGAGAGACAGGATGTGTGCATGCGCAGAGGAGGGCATGCTTGAGGAGCAGGCTCTATGCACTGATGAATCAGTATCCCTCCATACTGTAGTCTTCAGGAAGTGAACAGACCTACAGCTTTCCTGTAAAACTCCCCATTTCATTACCTTTTGCCCCCTATACCATGCCCCCAAAAAATCCTTTATTTCAGGACAACAAGCGTCTTCAGCCATCCCATGCATCTCCTTTGCTGGTTTTTGCAAGAAGAGCACTCAACTGTATTTGTGTCTTTCCAGTATGAAGAGCGTTGGATGTGCAAATGCAATATTACGGACCAAGTCCTGCTAGACATGCAAAGCAACCAGCTATCAGGCTCTATCAGAGAGCATGCTTGCCAACACTGCAAGTCACATTTGTCTTGCTTCAGAAGATTCGAAGGCAAAAAAATGCATCTCTTTTTAGCATTTCCAGTCCCACTAGATCTAGTTTCACTTCAGGTCCCAAACTCTCATGCTCTGCAGACTTTTGATCTTTGGCATTGCCCAAGGGAGGATGTTTGTGTCCTACAGCCCAGTCTCCAGACTCTTCTCTGGGCTATTTCCTCCTCCCCAGCTCCACTTGGCCATTTCTCCAAACCAAATCTACATACAATTGGGCTCAACAACTCAAAAGCGTAGCAAATAGCCCTGCAAAACAAGACCCTTGTTAGCAGAAATGCCTCCTGACAAGGCTTTAAAAAGATTAGTTTCCAAGCAGATATGACTTCGTACAGCCTGAGGACTTGCACCATAGGTGGGGCTTTTCAAACTTAAGATGACATTTGATCTAGTGAAAAGGTGGGCATAGATGGGCCACCTCTCTCTGATCCTCATCTTTCTTATCCCATCACAACTTTGCCATTCGAGGACAAAGTCAGAGGACATATACTATGCATACAACAAAGGCAAAGCCAACTCATCATGGGACACACAGACTATTGCTTGGAGGTTGGAACAAGGCTTGCTAGTCTCTGATCTTGCTTCTTGTGGGCTTCAGAGCAAACCATCTGTTGCTAACAGACAACCAGCTTTGTGTATCGGAGAACAGTGAAGGGGAGGGAAGCACCCTGCTGAACAACACCGGGGCCACAGTTCCACATGCAGCACTGAGTGTCCTCCGCCACTGCTCTTGATCAACCTTTGCAACTCTCTGCACCCTAACACGCAAACAGCATCTTCCCAGATACGTTTATTCCGTACTGCAAGGAACGTTTGCTGGCTCCAAGGAAGAACATGAAGCAAAGCAAAATGCCAAGTCTCTGCTAAGCATCTTGTTCCAGAGAAGGTTTATGTAAGCTGTCTGGAAGATAGAAGGAATTTATCTGCTGTTTAGTTTCTTCAGATGGCTATGGGGGACATACAGGCCTGGAAACCCCATAGGAAGAAAATCTCCTAACAGGTTTTGTGATTTCCTGTCATGCAGAAAGCATGCAGAGCCCAGGTTCTCACTTGGCTGTTTCTGGCCTTCATGGTTGGTACAAATTCAGTGGGACAGGAAAAAGCATTTACAACCAAAACTTCTTTCCGCCACCCACAGAAGCAATATAGTTAAAAGAGTGATGCAAATTAAGCTGGCATTTCAAGGGATTGCCTAAAGAAAGAAACCATTAAAAAATAAAGAGAACTAAAATAAAATACTTCTGCAACATGACAGGTGTTTATCTCACCTAGCAAACTCCTAGCGCACACTCTTGAACTTGGAGAGGAACTCAAGCACACTCCAGCCTGCCAAATAGGTTCTGACAGCCCATACAGCTATTTTTTTTGCTTTGAATGTCAGCAAAAAAGTTAATTGGATGCCTCAAAAAAAAACCCA
This sequence comes from Psophia crepitans, assembly GCA_013399095.1. Taxonomy (NCBI): domain Eukaryota; kingdom Metazoa; phylum Chordata; class Aves; order Gruiformes; family Psophiidae; genus Psophia; species Psophia crepitans. The sequence continues at coordinate 70,329 of VWZZ01003255.1, forward strand.
AAAAACCAACAACAAAACAAGCAGCACTCCACCAAACCCACAAAAACCATTTGCAAGGCCGGTACCTACACAGCAGTATGCTATCTTGTCTAAAGTCAGTCAACCAGCAGAAAGAGATGGAGGTTCAAGCATTCAATAGACTTAGGTACAGAAGCGCCCAAACTAGAGACCCAGACCAGTATGACCAAACACCACAAGGCAGTATTATCCAAGCCCAGGGCTGTGCCCAAACCAACTTGCTCCATCTTTAGCTTGACTATGATTTCAAGGTCTACCCAGAGGCAGACGAGAGGAATGTTTCATCACTTCGCCCAGCCTCATGATGATCTGCAATGCAAGAGCACCATGCAGTCATGTAGGGTCAGCACAGCTTGTTTGTTTGTTTTTCCAGATTGCCACATACTCAAGGCATCTTGCTGTGAGCTGAGTTTAACCACTGCTGGTGAGATCCTGCAAAGGACACGGACTGAGCCCGAAGCTCTAAAAAAAAAAAAAAAAGCTAAAATAAAATAAAAATATCACAAACTTCTACTGCGGCAGCTCAAGGATCAAGCCTGGAGAGCAAAAGACAGCAGAACTAGCAGCCAGAAAAAAATGCAATGTCACAAACTACCCTGAGCAAGGCAAGGATTGCCCTTTTGTTTGTAAGGCATCTAGAACATCTGGGGTGTGACTTGGCACTAGGTTCATGTCCTGATTTACCACCACAGCAGTTCTAGCCAGGAGGGGTGCCTCAGTTGTGTTTGTCATCTATATTCTCTGGAGAGCAGCCTGGAGACCATCAGATCCTATACACACAGTACGAATAACGTGAGACTACTCACCATCGGTGCTCCGCGGTGACCTATAATGGCTGGCTTTGGTCCCAGAGCCTTCTTCTCCATTATGCAAGGGGATGAGATGGTGAGGGGGACGAGGTAAAGTGCAACTACAACTGCGAGGTATGCAGTGAACATCAGCATCTGAGAAGCTGAGACAGAAAAAGAGAGGGAGATGGTGACAAATGTTGGTCCTGACCTCCTCAAACCACGAGGGCAAAGTCAAGACACCTTCGTCTTCCTCCAGAGATTGGTCTACAGCTGTTGCCCCCGGTACAACAGCAGAGCTCTGTGTTTAGGGAAACATCTACTCTATTTTAAAAACCTCCTTGAGCTAATCAAGTCCTGAGGGAGATTTTCACTTCATTTTGTATCAGGGGACACAAAAAGTTAAGTGAATTGCTCAGAGTCCCAGCGATGCAGCCCAAAACACTGCTGATTTCCAACCCTTTGGGTGGAACAGCACCCAATTTTGCCCTGCCTGACATCAGAAATAGATCACCAGTTAAATATATCTACAAACGCGCCTGGCACCATGTCGGCGCATTTAATGTCGTTTGGGTTTACAGCCCTTGTGTTTACATTGGTGGTTCACCAACGCCGCCCATTTCAGCCAGGGTAACGCCACTTTAACTGCTTCTGCGTTAGAATTTGTGCCAGCCAGAGCTGAGTTAATTTGCAATAATGTTTTACTGATTAATTTGGACATGCTTAAATAAATTCTTGCGTTGTGATGGTGCTGCAACTCGCCGGCGTCTCTGCAAGCAGCGATGCTGCAGGACTAGGAAATGCTGCAAAGAGGGTGCTGGCCGCAGTGCTTGGGGCCAGATGAGCAGCCGTGCCTCAGCCGCCCGCCTCCGACTACGGGTGACTTCACACAAAGCCCAAAGTGTGTGAGATTTTTTTCGAAGGTGCTGACAGGGCGACAGAAACACCCCTTGTTCCCAACAGACGTGTATTCCTTACAAAGAACAACAGGCACCTTTGAACCCCTGAGCTATCTGGAGTCACTTGAAACCAAAGATATTAAAGCATAAGACTTTTTTTTTTAATATATATATTATTATTTATTTTTCAAACTCATTAAGGCTTTGGAACTCAAGGGAGAACCTCTGAAAAAAAGCCCTTTAAAATAAATATTTGCCTTGGACACAAGATGGAGAAGGCAGGAGGTTTTTTTTAGGAGAAGGATAGAACAGCCCAGCTCTGGTTCTGAGCACTGATCTGGTTTCACACATAAATAAACTGCTTTTTGCTTCCAGCATCTAATAGCCTCGTTCAAACATGTTCCTACAAGCCAGAAAGTAACACTAGTAACTTTGCCAGCTAATTTTCCTCCTCTCTGGAAGAGATGTCAATCACCCACAGACCATTCAAGGAACTGAATGGCACCTTGCTAAGTGAGATCATGCTGTGTCCTGCACCATAAAGGTATGGAGACTTGGAGCTGTGCATTAACAGCATCAAAACCTCCAGACAGACACAGGACGTTCTTCTGACCCCAAATCTTGCTCACTCCAGGAACACCACACATCAACCAGGCTTTGGAAAAAGTCAGCCTAATTGTCAGCAAAGTCTCAGGGTGAGCAAAGAATCTGGTCCCTTCCTTTCTGGTGTTGCAGTTTAGGGATTACACAGCTCAGATTCAGACTAAAGGCAAACACCCCATGAAATCCACGGGCTTCCAGTTTTTATCATTGGCCTACACCCACAAGGAAAGGATGACCCAGCATGTGTCACAGACCATGGCAAAATGGAGCAGTTCTCACCCAGTCATGCGTACATGGGAACTGAGACCGTGCACAAACCCCCCCAAATTAAACACATGCATGGAATACAAGCAAAGCCCATACTGCTCAATTTGAGCTTGGATAGTCTGTAGGAAAAACACTCTCCAGGTGACCACCAAAGCCAAGCAAGCAGGACAGATAAACCTCCCACTTTCTACAACATGACACCACCACCAACATTTAGACACAAGCCTTCCCTCTCCACTCCTCCTGCTCTTGGTCACCACTCCAGCCTAGCTCAGGCTCCTGGAAAAACGTTTCTCACACTGCCACTTGCTATTCAAGGTTTCCAGGGCTGCTTTGAGTCCAACGTTTTTATCTGACCTCAGAAGCAAGCTGTGAAAACAAGCTACTACCTTTTAAAACACTGTAGCTACTCAACAAGCTTCTATTCTCCAGGTTCAGAAAAAGTAGCATGGGGAAACAACAATAAAAAGTGTAAATTTGCTCAGTAAAAAAAGCCAGTTGCTGAAGATTGTCACATGCCTCAAAAATGGCAGGAACAGATTGTTGCACCAATGCCTGCAGCTGCACCAGTTATTTCCAAAAGGGTATTATTAGCAAGTGAAATCTTATTTTCTCTATTGCAAGTGACTGTAGGTTCGCACAGAGATTTCAGTTCTTCTCTTCCATTTTTAAGACTAGCGTGCCAAACATATCTGCACCAAAAAGGTCTGGAAACTCCTCCAGGTAAGATACCTTTCACAAGTGAAGTGACCCTGAAATAACTTTTAAGATGCCACAGTACAGAAGAGATGAATGTTTTTCCTTAAAAATAAAAGACACCAAAAAAAAAAAACCCCAACCAAAAAACCCAACCCAGGAGCAGAAAAAGAGGAGGAAAACAACTTCCTGGCTTATTAAAAACAAACAAACCATTTTCAGGGAACTCAGCTGCAAGAGAAAAAGCATGAGGAATCCAGGAGGAGCACACACAGTCTCTGCTCTAGGCGTAACCACAAATCCTCCCTCAACTGGCAGCCTAATTACGCACTAGGACGTATTTAAGAACCACCAGGTACAGCTTTATTGGCATATTTGTACATTAAGGCAGAGCAATTCTTTCTTTGAAAGGTCTCTTTGGTTATCAAAATTTTTCCATCTTCAGACACCATTTCCTCATTCTTAACTCCCACTTCTTGAAGTCTTTTGCAAGCACTGCCAAATCCTTCCAGGGCTTGTCTTTTCCTGCAGGTTAAATACCAATTAAAATAATTTTTCTGGAGTTGGCAGAAAGGTCTGAGAACATCCACGGATACCCTGAAGAAAAACACTTCTGAGGACACAGCGGGATCAAATTGTTTGACAAGAAAACCTGAAGGAACATCTGAGGCTTGGGAGAGCCCCTGGCAACAGAGTGGGACGGGGGACATGCTCAGAAGACCCCATTTCAGTAGACAGGACCATCAAAAAGAAGAGCTGCATTCAGTATGTCCTTCACCAGTCTGCTTCCTTAGACCTTCGACCATGTCTTCGCATGCACTTAAGGAAGCACCTCATCATCAGGGGACGAGATCTCTACTGAGCCCTCTGGGTGCTACTGCATGACAAGCAACAAGTCCATGAATGCTTTCAAAAGCTAAATCCACCTTTTCTTCTTTCACAGTGAACAAGAGCCCAGGAGACAGGGAGAAGTACTTAGAAGATCCAGAGAAGAACACTGCACATTAGCTGCAGAGGGTGCATTTATGTTTTCTAAAGCAGATTGATTGAAATCTGGATGCTTTTATTCGTTGCATCATTGAAAACAGCCCTTTCACCTCCAACCCTGGTGCACTTCAGACCATGAGGCAGCAGCCATGGGATCTGGATGCATCCCCAGGCCAGATTCACCCACTCCAGGTTCAGTCAGGTTACTCTTGGAGAGCATCCACCTCCAACGTGGCTGAGCTGGAAGCTGCTGAGCTCAGAGAGGGACCCAACAGTGCCTCCTGCCAGCTGGTTCCCAATAGGAGGGCCCAGTGCCCCTGCAGCCACCCACCAGGCCCTGACCAGGACGCAAGGACATAAGTGGTACTCACTGGCTTTCTCCGTTCGTGCAAACTGTCCCGCTATCAACCACGACAGGGCCGTGACAGCTGCAAGTGCTCCTATGTGCAAGAAAGGGGCTGTGGCCTGCAGGACACAAGAACAGGAGAAAAAAAAAAGTGACAAACACCCCAACACGGTGCAAATTCATTGACCTTGCAGGCTGCATAGTGCATCACACCACTCTGTTCCCAGCTGGATTTCACACCATTCCTGCATCAGGCTCCTGCACCTGTTCTGGCCATCTCTTCTTCCAAACCCTACCATTGCCTTTGGCACCGAGGCCACTATGTGGGCAAAGCAGGAAAGTTCTAAGATGCCTTTTGGGGAAGGACTCACTCAACAACATAGATGTTTGAAAAAAGCCTCATTAGACACCATGCAAATTCAGGTAAGGCTCTTGGTGCCATCAAGTTTTAAATTTCTTGTAGTCCAGTTCAACACTGGTCAACAGCTCATTGTCCAGATGGAGATCAGTGACAAGTGGTGTCCCTCAGGGGTCTGTACAGGGACCAGTACTGTTTAATATATTAATCAATGACAGACAGTGGGATCAAGTGCACCCTCAGCAAGTTTGCTGACAACACAAAGCTGAGTGGTGTGGTCAACACACTGGAGGGGAGGGATGCTGTCCTGAGGGACCAGGACAGGCTCAAGAGGTAGGACCATGTGAACCTCATGAGGTTAAACAAGGCCAAGTGCAAGGTCCTGCACATGGGTCAGGGCAACCCCCAGTATCAATACAGGCTTGGGGGATGAAGAGATTGAGAGTAGCCCTGAGGAGAAGGACTTGGGGATACTGGTGGATGAAAAATTGGACATGACCTGGCACTGTGCGCTTTAAGCCCCAGAAAGCCAACCATATCCTAGGCTGCATTCCCAGCAGCGTGACCAACAGGGCAAGGGAGGGGATTCTGCCCCTCTGACCCGCTCTGCTGAGACTCCCCCTGCAGTGCTGCCTCCAGCTCGGGGGTCCCCAGGACAAGAAGAACCCAGAGCTGCTGGAGCAAGTCCAGAGGAGGCCACAGAGGTGATCTGAGGACCCCTCTGCTCTGGAGACAGGCTGAGGGAGTTGGGCTTGTTCAGCCTGGAGAAACCTTATTGTAGCTTTTTAATACTTAAAAGAGGGCTTGTAAGAAAGATAGAGACAAACTTTTTAGTTGGGCCAACTACAACAGGACAAGGAGCAATGGTTTTAAACTAAAAGAGGGAAGATTCAGAGTAGATATAACAAGGAAATGTCTTATGGTGAAACAGTGACACAGGTTGCCCAGAGAGGTGGTAGATACCTCATCCCTGGAAACATTCCAGGTCAGGTTGGACAGGGCTCTGAGCAACCTGATCTAGTTGACGATGTTCCTGCTCGTTGCAGGGGGGTTGGACTAGGTGACCTTTAAAGGTCTCTTCCAATCCAAATTATTCTATGAACACACTGGAGTGTGTATCACCACAAGAGAAAACTTGACATGGATCCTCTGAGTCATGCTTTTGTTCTCCAGTTGCTTGCCTAAATCTTTAAAAAACAAGAAAAAGGGAAGCACTTCAGAGAATTGTTAGTCTCTTGCCTGAATGCTATTTTTTTCCCCCCGTATTTGCATATATTTGCATACTCTCAATTATACAGCAGCAATCACCAGTAAAACCTCTCAAGCCTTTCATGGGCAAAATATTTTTGGACTCCTTTTTGAGGAAGAAGAAAACAAGGAAGAATAGGTCTGTCATGACGTTAACAGTTTGAAACTACTTTCCTCTAACACAGTATACCACAAGTCTCTCTTAAAACAGGACTAGAGCACAGAAGTTGCATTCTTTTTTAGATAAATATAAATTTATATGTGTAATATAAAAACAAACCCAGAGCACTCCTCCCATAGGACTGGAAAAAGCACGATGCTGCAGGCGTGGACACCAATGTCCAGAGCATTGCTAGCCAAATCAAGTGGAGGAATTGTTCTCTCCCTCCAGCAACTCTGAGTCACACCCAGCCTCACTGTTTTCCACCTCTAATTCTGCAGCCGAGCCCTGGTTTGAGTTTAAAGGAAAGAGGCCAGGAGATGGAGACAAAGTGATATGGTGGCCTGAAACACTCCCTGAGAGTTTTGCTGCAAGTTCTCTCATTGCCAAGATTTCAATTTTGGGAGTGATAAACATCAAGACAGGGTTTTATAGAGCAGAAAGACACAAAATCCGTGACATGTGGCTTCACTGGCCTCTTTCCTCACCCAGAGAAGCATCCTTGCAGACAACTTACTTGCAGTGAAATAAATACCATCTCCCATTCGTCGTCCCAAAGCTGTGCTATTGATGACATGGTCACCACGGTAGTTATCAAGGTTGTGATCAGGCCAATCTGCAACAAATATGAGAGTATTTACATACTGGAGCCTACCATTATCACAGAAGTTTTACAGATTGGGAAATGTAGAAAGAAAACTTTTGTATGTAATCAACAGCCTAAAACAATTAGCCTTAGGACCCACCAGGAAAGAGGCTGAGCTTTTGTGCTGTCCTAGCAAAACCTCCCCTTTCCACCACTGAAGATAAAACACTGGACTAAGTAGTCCCAGGAGGGCACATCTCATGGATGAGCTCTCACTTTCTTCACACAGTGGCCAACAGTATGGAAAGATCAGGTGGTTTGCCCTGCCAACAAACTGAAACAGCTTAAATACAGATTGGGTTCTACCAGGCAACTTCAGGAGATGATCTCAGATTCTCCTGGCCCTGCTGCAACAGCCTGCGATGCACCAGTGCTGTGGGAGGTTGGTGGACTTTGCTCAACTCGACTCTCTGGTGCTTCTGTTCAGGGATAAAACTTGAACACACCCAACAGACAATGAAATTCTCAGCCAGGGGTGAACATGTGTGCAAGCAAGGCTGTACATCCCCATCACTAATCTCTGAGATGGTTCAGCACAACTTTGTGCACAGATGTGACTTCACCCGGGTCTGAAAGGGCAACAGTCTTGTAGTCAGCATCCAAGCAATGCTGACAGAGCAGATATTGCAGGTTGAGAAGGGGCTCTGGATGACAGTGGCTGAACGGAGATGGCAGAACAAGACCCAGTCGACCAGCCACTTCCCCCAGTCTCCCCTCTCCCTTCATGTGGAAGCACCCAGAAGTCTGCACAGAGCAGTCAAAAAGAAAGTGTCACCTCCATTTTGAAGGTAAAAAGTTCAAACCATCAAAAGCTGCCATAGAAATAACTCCAGCTGTAAAGACCTAAAATCTGGGCTGTCTGTCAAAAAATAGTTTGCCATCCTCCGCCTCTCCGTCTGGTATCTCAGTCTCCGCAGTGCCTCATGCCTGCAGGATTAAAAGCATGCTGCTGCTCTGTGTCTCAATCTCATGTACTGTCTAGGTCTGAAATCTGTGTGGGAGACTTTGGCAGAGAAGGCCAACTGGTATGTAACAGTGAACTAACCATCTAGGATGCACAGGACATCTTTAGCCCGATTTCAGATTTACTTAACTTATACAAGCAAATAACCCCCCCACATCCCCAACGTTTACAGAAATCACACAAAGACACGATTTCTCATTCTAGTTTAGCCCTCAGTTCTCACCTACTGTTCCTCTCCTAGATGCCCACAGACCAACCTGCCAACACCACAAGAGGTGTCCACAGGACAGCAGTGGCTTACCCTGAACCTCCAACTTTCAAGGAATATGAGCAAAGCACACAGGACAGCAGAAGGGGCCGAGACACCCAGCTGCCCCAGGTTGAAGAGGATCCCTGAGCCAAAAGGCTGCGTTCAAACCACTTGCTAACCCTAACCAACCCGTTTCTGCACATCCAAAGGAGGATGGGATTTACTCACCTACTTAAAAAACACCTCCCAACAACTTATAACGGTGAGCCACGCTGTTTCAAGCTACTCCCTCCTTAGGGACTCTGAATGAAGCACAAAGCAATGCATGTGGACAGCTGCACTTTGCCATGGGGCCTTGCATGCAGTAGTCATTCTGCTCCCCCATCCTGTGGTCAAACCTCTGGGCTGTCTGCCAGAGTCTAACACCGGCACACAACCTGGACTGAATCTACTTTCCAGCTATTTCATATCCCCCAAAGCTGAACTCCAAGTTCAGGAGCAACAGGAGACTCTGTCAACTAGATTTCTTCAATACAGCCCTAATTCTTGATGTCGCTGTCCTGTGTGGCACAGAGGTGTCAAGTGTATCTCCATTTCAACATTTCCTCCTCCCACCAGCTCTGATTTATTGCTTCTTACCCTCCTCCATGCTTCTCAAACTTGGCTTACAATCCTCAGCTCTTTTTGCAGTATTACAGGAGAAAACTGGAAGGAATCCTGCTATTTGCACATACCAGCCTTTCCCACATGCTTTAATCTATATTTGAAGGTAATTCCGCATGTTTGCAGAGAAGAATATTCACTTAATCCAGTCTCTTATCTAAACCTCTTCAGAAAGCTGAGGAAGATATGGGGAAGGGGAGACGGAGACAGAGCAACACATCTGAGTTGTGATGAAAGGTGACTTATTTTGGAAGAAGGGAAGGAAGGGTGGGTTTCTGTAGGCAAGAACTAACTGATCTCCACCAACACATTCCTTTTCTGGACTTACTCATACAAACCCACCATCCACCTGGCATGTGTCTGAAAAATACCACTTCACCCGAAGGAGAGACATATGTTAGACTCAAGAATCGATCATTTATTTTCCAGCAGCAGTCAGACGGCCCCCACCTCCTCTTTGCACTGCAACCCCTCCTCCTGAAGAACCATAATTTCTATCCTTTCTAAAGAAAAACAAAGAGAGGGTGGGGAGGTCTGTGCTCTCCCCATCCTGGGGGGTTGGACATCTGTTTGGGCTCCGATTCTGCAAGACCTTGTCACATGCAGAACAACCAGTTTCAGGAGGAGCTGTGTATCAGCAGATTCAGGACTGGTCCCCTAATTACCTATTAGCAGATTGCCAGTTATCATTGAATCCGACCAAGACTTTTTTTTCGGCACTATCTCTCCCTACACCCTTTCTCTCCCTTCTGTGCTCCGAACACCAGATCTGCATCTTCTCTTACACTTCACAGCAATATTTCTTTTTTCCAAACTGCTTTACTTACAAATCAGGACTTCCCTGGGCTCCAGCAAACCACCACCTGCACATTGCACTCCCCCCGTCGTAAGGAGGATCTGGGGAACTACAGGCCTGTCAGCCTGACCTTGGTGCCAGGGAAGGTCATGCAACAAGTCATCTTGAGGGCAATCACATACCATGTCTGTGACAACCAGGGGATCAGGCCCAGCCAGCATGGGTTTGTGAAAGGCAAGTCCTGCCTGACCAACCTCATCTCTTTCTATGACCAAGTGACCCGCCTGGTGGATAAGGGAAAGGCTGTTGATGTAGTCTACCTAAACTTCAGCAAAGCCTTTGACACGGTTTCCCACAGCATTCTCCTGGAGAAGCTGGCAGCCCATGGCCTGGACAGGTACACTCTTCGCTGGGTTCATAACTGGCTGGATGGCCAGGCCCAGAGAGTGGTGGTGAATGGAGTCAAATCCAACTGGCGACCGGTCGTGAGTGGTGTTCCCCAGGGGTCGGTGCTGGGGCCCATCCTCTTCAATCTCTTTGTTGATGATTTGGATGAGGGAATTGAGTGCACCCTCAGTAAGTTTGCAGAC
>VWZZ01003255.1:81042-157526 GCA_013399095.1 Psophia crepitans
TGTTTAGTCTGGAGAAGAGGAGGCTCAGGGGAGACCTTGTTGCTCTCTACAACTCCCTGAAAGGAAGTTGTGGTAAGCTGGGGGTCGGGGTCTTCTAGCAGATAACTAGTGACAGGACAAGGGGGAACGGCTGCAAGTTGCGCCAGGGGAGGTTCAGGTTGGAGGTGAGGAGAAAATTCTTCTGGGAAAGGGTGGTCGGGCATTGGAACGTGTTGCCCAGGGAGGTGGTGGAGTCCCCGTCCCTGCGGGGGTTTAAGGACGGGTTGGATGTGGTACTTAGGGACACGGTTCAGTGGGGAATAGGTGGTGGGGGGATGCTTGGACTGGATGATCCTTGAGGTCTCTTCCAATCTTAATGATTCTATGATAATGGAGTACCACACTGAGCCAAGACCACAGTCAAGCTGCTGTAATGACAGCTAATGACTGAGAGTTTCTCAGTCTCCAAGAGTGGGCCCTCATCAGCAAGTGCCCCAAAGCATTTTGCCAACTGTGGAGCAAAGTTATCCCCAGGATTTGACTTTGTGCAATTTTCTCAGTCCTCTGAAGTGAGGACACATGCACCACAGACCTCTAAAGTTTATGCTCTTCTCAAAAACACCATGAAAGCAAGTACCACATATTGCTCCAGGGGAGGTTTAGGTTGGATATTAGGAAAAATTTCTTCACTGAAAGAGAGGTCAGGCATTGGAACAGGCTGCCCAGAGAGGTGGGGGAGTCTCCATCCCCGGAGGTGTTCAAAAAGTGTGTAGCTGTGGCACTGTGGGACATGGTTTAGTAGACATGGTGGGGTTGGGTTGATGGTTGGACTCGATCTTAGAGGTCTTTTCCAACCTTAAAGATTCTGTGATTCTATGATTATACCACCCACTCTTTAGACTCCTGTTTTATTGAGTTCATGCTCCTTTCCAAGCTGAGAAGGGCCTTTTACCTTGTGAAGCCAGTGCAGGTTCATTTGCTGTCCCACAGCTATGTGACATAGTGCTAGTATCTGGGAGGAAGAAATCAAGAGTCAGACAATGGCACATCACAACCATCAAGTGGTTGCACACGCAGGAACACATCACCACCCCAAAAGATAACCCAACAGGCCAGGGCAGAAAGCAGGGCTAGAGTGGGGATGGGTCCAACAGACATCATCTAACTCATCTGTACAGACAGGTCCTCTCCAAAGTCAAGGATGGTGAGGGAAAGACAGGCCTCCAAGAGGCATGGAGTTGGAGTCTGGTCCATGGGTGCACAGTTCCTGGGACCTCAAAAGTCCCTCCTGGAACTACATGGGGCCAGGCACCAGCATACTACCTCAATGGACACCACCTCGAATGTCCCAGCACCCTGGAATGAGGGAAAACAATTTGGTCTATCTGCGAATCACAAATACAAAGTGTGGTTGGGGCCATACTAAGGGCAACAAAAGCTGTATCTTCTCAGGCCAGCTGCACCGTCACTGTCAGGATCTCTGTCTGTGCTCTTGATCATCTGAGGTCAACGACCATGCATTTTTCAGTTTCCTCTTATTTTAGGTAACTTAAGGCTAAAAGACAGGGAGAGGGAAGTCACTTCTGAAAGGAAAATTGCTCAAGTCATAGGTGGACTGAGACGTTCATACCCTTTTTAAAACGAACGCACAAACCTTTAGGAAATGGCATTTTATTCTACTCACCAGTAACACTGTAATGTACGTAAAGCCAGCAGCAGTTGTTACAAGTATTGGAATGGACCAGTCACTCCAGTATCCCATTCGGTTATATAAAAACCTGAAAGATAAGCATGAAGGACAGATTAAGAAGAGATTCAACACCAGAGCAACTTCACTAGGATTAGACAAAACTTCAGAAAATTGACCTTTCCTTTTCCACTGTGCAGACAAGAGATAGGCAGCGAAAAGAACAGGTCACACTGAAACAAAGTCCAGTGATTCTGCTTTAATCTCTCACGGGAAATCAACTTTGCTAGGAGGAATCAGACAATTACGTCAAATACAACAACATTACTTTGTCAAAAAAATAATAATAAAAAAAAATCATACAGGACCAGAACTTGAGTTTTCAGAAAAATATTCCCTACAAACAAGGGAAAAGCATCCTCACATGTGGTGGTGTTTGCCTAAACAATAGATCTAATGCTGTCCCATGTGCTCACAGACTAATAAATAAGATATAGAGATAGCGTCAAGGACAGGGGAAGACAATTAATGTTGCTGTGCATTAGCTGTGCTATGTACTCAAGGCACAAACTCTTCGCAGAGGGACAGGCTGATGTAAGAAATTGTCTCTCCTGTACCTACTGGAGACTGTCTCTTGTTCCAATGGACTGCAGAGTAGGTCCAATCCTGCAAGAGTGGACACCATCAGGTGTTGGGCTCAGGCCTTCCTAAAAGGGGGCTGTCTAGAGGAACTGCATCCTTCTGACCTTCTCATCTTCAACTGACTGAAGGGTTTGTCTGCCCCAACCTGAAGGATGCCTGTAGGGGTTTTTTGGTTTAGTGGGTTCCCTTGCCCTGGTCCTCATGTTCACCTTAAAGCTCTAAGAAAGAGATGGGCCATTCAATGGCTCTGTGATCCAGCCTTGGCAACAGGCAGCAGCAATGTCCTGATCCTAGGCAATCAGAGCAGGGACTGAAACCAGGTTAGGGCAGTACTAAGGTATAGATGACATCCTACAGACATATCTCCAAAGCATGTACCGCCAAACCCAGATTCTTTGGTTTCTCTAGGCCACCACTCACCAGCAAATTCCCCAGTTTCCCTGCACACATGCAGAACAGCTGCCATCTCATCAAGGCTTAGCAGCACAAAAGCACAGAAGCTTTTCTCCTATAAGCATGAAATGTTTTTCCTGTAGCCTAGTGGTCACAGCATCGCTCGAGGAACAGAGAAACCCACATTCACTCCCTTCCTTAGCTTTCAGAATTGCAGCAGTCTTTCCCCACCATCTTCATCCTCCTGCTGAAGCTGACTTTGTTCCCTCCCCTTATCTATTTATGCAGGAATCCTCCCATTCTCATTTCAGGTTTTCCAACCCTGTACTTCAGAGGGTAGATTCTGCTCAGCATCCTGCTTCATAAAGCCAAGGGGCAAAAAAAGCTTTATGAACAGGAGCACAAGGCAAAGCAGACCATCAGCAGCAGCACAGTGAGAGGCACTGTCCCTTGTGCCTAGCAGTGGGTCTCAAACGTCAACTTTGAATAGCATTTAAATAACAACACACTTCCCAGTAAAACTGTCCTGGAGTTGGATTCAAGAGTCATTAAAGCACATTTCAGAAAAACTACAGCAAGACACAAGACAGACTCGGTCCACTACCTTCCCCAGACAGAAATGCAGAAGAGCACCCAGGCCCCACAACACCAGGAGAGGGGCAAACAAATCCCAGAGCCCATTTTGCAACTTCTAAGAGTTCAAGTCTGACCTGGATTAAAATTTTTTCCAGTGGTTTTTTTTTAGAAAAAAACATCACTAGGTTGACCTGGATTGGGGCTCACTTTATCTCCATACAAATCCTCTGGTACAGCAAGGACAAGATGGTTACAGGGTGGACGATGCAGTTCACGCATGCCCAGCACAAACACAAGCCCCAGAGCGGGGACTGACTGCTGTGTCCCATAACATAGTAGACATTGGGCTTCTCCAACATCTGACCATGTGGGGCTCAGGTTGAATGGTTGCACTAGCCTTCCTCAGCCCTGCTCATGAGCTCATTCAATGAGCTGGCCAAGGTGAGCACTCAATTTTTTTGGTTGCTTTCTTTGGTTACAACAGACATAAATGCTGCATGCAAGCAGGTCAAAGGCTCAACCTCCTCCCCATCACTCATATACAGCATCATTCATCAGCTACAAACTCTGGTCTGACAACTGCTTCATCTATTCTGTCTGGGAGTAAAGCTCCCGCATGGGATCTAGAGAGCAAATCCTTGGACTCAAACATGACCCATGTCCAGGTTCTGCTTAGCGCTTCAAGGAGTTATAACAAAAGGGATCTGGAGGAATTCAGACGTGGTGTTAGCAAAAAAAAAAAAGAAGGAAGAAATGAGGGCTACTCTGAAGTCTTTGCTCATGCCACCACCAACAGCTTCCCTAGCTCAGCTTCAGTACATTTAAGATTTTGTTCTGATGTCCCTTCAAAGTGGCCTTCTGATAGCGTCAGGTCTCCACTTGATGTGCAAATGATTGTGTTGTTTCCATGGTAGTTATGAACCAGATGAGCCTTCTCCAGAACCAAGGGGGAAAAAAAAATTGCTACACAGACTTGCATTTATAGTGGTGTTCCAGAGGGAGCACAGCCAGGCTCACAAATTACAGTATCTCCCACATCCTTCATTAACCAACATTGAGCTTTCTGTTGCGGCGCATAGCTTGCACACTGGACATCTACAGTATCATGCAATTAAGTGTAGATACCACAAAGAAATGCCCAAAGCAGTAAGTTAAGTAAATATTTACTTAAATTTAAAAGGCACAAAGCCTTTTCCCTGGCAAGGGCCTCATTGCATATCCAGCCTCGCAGAAAAAGGTTAAAAGCCTGCAGCAAGACACGACGGGCTATAATTTTGCCTTGTCTTTCTAAAGCCCTTTTCAATCCCAGAACAGTCCCTTAAGTCTTTACGACTTCAAAGGCCAAATCACCACATTTATGTAGGTAAACCCTAACACTGCCAAAATTTAATTAGGTCAGTTTGGTTTTACATAGATATGTGCATCCACTGCGGGCGCCCGAACATGCTGCCTGAACTGCAGGCAGGGTTTGCTATGCTCATCTGTAGGTTTCTGCTACCTCTTAAGTCACCTCTGGCAGCTGCTCAGCAGCATTTAGCAAAGCTATGCACATCTGGGTTAAGAAACAAAGATCATCCTAATTAATTCAGGTACTAAGTACCATTATAGCCAAAAACACAAGAGGGAGGGATTGCAGTGCGTTGTAGGTTCGACTAGAACAATGAGGCTTCACTCTAGCACACTAATAAACTTGTCAAGAAGGACCTGGGGTTGTGAAGGAGCCAACAGGGTACCATCACTGTGAAAAAGTCAAACTAGTGGGTGGTGTTAAGAGAAGTGTCATCAGCAGACCACGGGGAGTTGTTCTCCCTTCTGCTCAGCACTGCTGAGGTGGCACCAGCACCACAGTGCCCCAGTTTGGGCCTCCCAGTTCAAGAAGGATGTGTAGGGGATCCAGTGAAGAACTGCCAAACCAAGTTGGTGAGGCACCTAGGGAACACGTCTTACTAGGAGAGCTTGAGGAAGCTGAGCTTGTTTAGTCTCACAGAGAAGAGGCTATGAGATGATCTAATTGCTGCCTACGCTGTCTGACAGACAGTTGTGAAGATGGCAAAATCAAACTCGTCAAGAGTGAGAGACACTGTCACAGGGGAAATGGTCCTTAGATTTGGCTTGGAAAAATCTCCTCACAGAGGGTGGTGCAGTGCTGGAATAAGTCCTAGAGTGGGGGGAAGCCTTCATCCTTGGGGTTTCAAGGATGAAACCTTGACCTTCAATCAACCTGGTCTATTGCTGGCAATTGTCCTCCTTTGAGGGACTGGTTGGACAGATGCCTCCAGTCTTTCTTCAGCTTCTTTGGTGGGACAAGTCAAAGAAGTTCAGTAGTAGGCACCAGCACGTGATGTGAGGAAGGAGAGCTCGCAAGGATGAACTTCAGAGGACAGAATCAAGCTCAGCATCTCATCAGACCAATGTGACAGCAATTTTTCGTCCCAGTTCCTCCAGGGAGCCCCTGCCAGTAGCTCAGTGTGCTAGGTCCTGTGCAGAAATGGTATTTGCCCCAAAAAGACCTTCCTTTAGTCTGAGAGAGGTCATGAATTGCAAAGAAATCAGTAGAGCAGATAGGAAGGTAACAAGAATCAAAGAAACCTGGTCCACAAATATGCCCCAGAAGCCACAGCCACTGAGGAACAGCAAAGATGTTTCGAAGAGCCAGGACTCCACTGTATCTCGTCAGCAACAGACTCACAGCCCTGTTGGGACGAAAGTGATGCTTTCATCTGCTTTACACCCATCTGGCTGAAAACTGATGTGTTTTAAGGGAGCCCGCACGTCTGCGCTGGGAAGGAAGAGAGCCAGGCTCAGCCTGAACAGACCCAGTGGAAATTGTTTCCTCTGTCTGGAAAAAGCATGGCTGTAATTAAAACCTTGCCCCATGTTATCACCCTCCTTCCCAGCCTTCCCGCAGCATTTCAGGCTGTTTTTTCAGAAACCCTGCTGTTCTCCTCAACCTCTGGTGCCAGTGCGTGGTGCAGGGATCTAATTGGGGTTACAGCACGTACAAAGCACTGACCCATTCTCAGTGCTGAATGGCAACACTTGAACAGATGTAGCCCTGCTACTTTTGCATCCAGAGAGCCTCTTCCATGACTGTTGCACACAAGAGGGCTTGCTTTTCCAGTGCTGTCAGTCCTGAAGTGCTTCTAGCACCCTGTGCATCATGGCAGGGGAAGAACCTTCGGTGCGCACGTGACATGCGCAGGCATTTCAAAGCCCAAATCCCTCTTGCATCCAGAGCAGACTGCACATCTCCTCCCATTCCTATTTGGGAGCCCAAAACTTTGCAGCACTGTGGCTGCAATGCCCATTCACAGCGTTCCCAGGGTTTTGCTTCACTTCTGCATGACTTTTTTGAGCTCTTTCTCAACTTTGAGCTAAGACAGATTTGGCTTTGCCACTGGAGTTGGACTAGGAGCATTCACATCTTTTACTGAAGGTGTAAACCAAAAGAAAGAAAGAGGAGTTCCAAAACACCCTTCTGAAAAAAATAATAATAATAATAAAAAAAGGATTTATTTCTCATGCTATTATTATGAATAATCAAGAGTAATGTTGATCGTTTCAGTTCTCAGGGTCTGGGTCTGAGCACAGAGGAAAACCACACTCCTGAGAGGAGACAGCTCACGTCATTGAGTTAGTAAACACTCTCCCTCATACAACTTCAGTATCTAAAGCAGGTGATTCAAGGGATCAGCTACCCACTGTGTTTTAAAATACAGTTTACGTATTCTCTTTGACAAGATGATGATGTCAAAACAATCTGGTTAGAAGAGAGCCCAAGGTACTGTCAAAATATTTCAAGATGCTGCTGAGATAGTAAAAGGGAGAATAATTTACAGCTTGGGGGCGAGCTGGCAACACCCTAAACTCCCAGCACATCCCTCTGGAAAGCTTGTTTTCAGCTCCTTCCAGCTTTACAAAATTTTCCATGCCCATGTCTGCTTCAGGCTGAGTTTTTTTTCATTTACATTTTGTAGAAAGTTGCAGCCAAATTGCTCAGCCACTTCCAAAATCAGCCAACCATAGAAACAAACAAACAAAAACAACCAAAAAGCTTCATATTATTTCAGCATCAACTTTGTTTTTGCATGCTGTTCACCGAAAAGCACACCTACCCCAAGCTCCGTTACAGCCATGGAGATATGAGGACACTACATCTATCAGTGAAGAGAGGCAGAAGCAGCTCTCTTCTTCACTTCCCACCTAGCTTTCCCTTTACTGTCTTTAACAAAGCCTTCTGAAAGATCCAAATGCATCCAACCCAGTGTCCAGCAGCTCTTAGAGATGTATGATGGCAGAGAAATTTATTAAAGGTTTGTCCCTCTGCAAAAGGGAAACTACTCACCAGTTGATTTCATTGTAGTCATTGTGAACTTCCCACCAGAAGTAAAACCAGACCAAGGTCAGGAAGAAGGACAAGGTGAGGATGAGGAACCACAGGCGCTCCCACTGTGGATGGAGAGAGAAGTCAGCATTAATACTACCCTGTTTCAGGGCCAGTGCCCCACCCTTTCACATATATCATCAAGAAGTTGCTGAGATTGAATGGAGTAACTAGACATTGCCAAGGGCAGATTTCAGGTATTTCTCCCCTGAGACAAAGAGAGGTAGATCATTGAATCCCAGACTGGTTTGGGTTGGAAGGGACCTCACAGCCCCCTCAGCCCCACCCCCTGCCATGGGCAGGGACCCCCCCCACCAGCCCAGGCTGCCCAAAGCCCCATCCAACCTGGCCTCGGACACTGCCAGGGAGCCAGGGGCAGCCACAGCTTCTCGGGGCACCCTGTGCCAGGGCCTCAGCACCCTCCCAGGGAAGGATTGCTGCCTCCCAGCTCAGCTCCAGCTCCCCTCCTGCAGCTTCAGGCCCTTCCCTCTCGTCCTATCACTAATCCCTGCTCTCCAGGTCTGAGCAGAAGGGTCATTTATGTAGATCCATCTTATGGATCTTATGGGACAGCATTTCTCCACCTCTCAGGGCATGTGGAACGAGGAAGCATTTCTGGATACAGAGTTGGGGTTTCTGTTTGCTTGGGGTTTGAGTTTGTTTGGGGTTTTTTTGGGGGGGGTTGGGGGTGGTGTTCATATGTATGTGTGAGACAATTGTTTAATTGACTTTTCCATTCAAATATGAGATATACAACTTGGCATCTTACTCTCTCATGGGTTAAGCCTAAATGACTGAGTAGTTACCACATGGCAAAGACCATGCAGCAGGTTAGGGAAGATGCTACTACACAGACATATGAACCCTTACTCCTTCCCGCAGGGCACTCAGATCCTGCGGAGCCAAACCACCCATCCCACAACATTTATTCCCACCACCGCCACATATGTAAGTGTTTTACAAATAACACAGCAGGATGAGAGACCTCACCAGCATCAGATGAAAGATATTTGCACCAACATTCAGTTTTGGTGAATATTTCAATTAATACTCCACCCTCCCCACAAAAAATAAATAAATAAAACCCCTGAAACATCTGCTCAGTGCCCCACTTCAACAGCATGGATAAATTCCTAAACCACAAGGACATCCATGAAGAGAACAGTGTTGCAAAAAAACTGTCCCTAACCAGCACCATTTCCATGTGTTCCTTGTTGGTTTTACTCTGCAGGCATTAAATCATCCACATATGTTTCCGTTTCAACTAGCATCCAGTCTGTTCGGAACAACACGATGAAATAAATTCATTATGGAAAATATTCAAATTAATCCTCTCTCCCCCGAATGAACGAGAAGGGATGAAAATTGAAGAAGTGTATTAGCAACTCTACCACTACAATTTCCTTCTAGACCTTGAGCACCCCATTAATCTCTTTTGAAAATGCCCTTTTGTCTAGTGAACCATCTCATGGCTTTTCCTTCATGCAAAACAAAGTAACCAACATAAACACTGTTTTAGTGATATAAGAAATACTCCTATTCTTTATCTTCCCTTTCCATCTTAAGGGCTGAAGCTGTTTACTTAACTGTGTATTGACTATGTTTCATCATGCGTCACCCTGGATACCAATCTTGTGATACAGCTCCTCCTTGTGCGCTCCATCTCATGAAGCGTGCCAAGAAAAAAAAGAGGGGAAAAAAAGCAATAAAAAGGGTTGGAATTATTTAAATTTTGCTGTGCCAAAAATTATGTTTTCTGCTTCAAATTCCCAATTCTTGGCCAGGGGTTACAGTTAAAACTTTTCTTCTACTCAGCTCAAGTATTTTATCCAACTTCTATCAAACCTCAGGAGCACCAGGTGCCTTAATTCCCACACAGGGCTTTGTGTTCCAGATAAATGAGGCAACAGGAACCAGAAGGTGGTACAAAGGGACTTCTACAGCACACCTACCGAGTATGTTCAAAACCATGTGGCCAAACTGCTCTGCTATGATCTTAGAGACTATCATCTCCCGACCTCGTGCAGAGATGAGCTCCTAGAGGGAAAACACTGAGGCTGGAATGGGAGGTTTTCACCCCAAAACACCCCACCTTTAGTAGCAGGATGCCATCTGTAGCATCTACATCAGCTCCATAACCAAGACCAGCTTCGCCAGTCCCCAAAGCAGCAGCAAGGCTGCAACATCTCTCCACGATGAACCTCCTCCACACCAATCCCTGCTGCACAGCCAAGCCAACCCAACCCTTTCCAACCAAGAAGTTCCAGATTATAATCCACCCATGCAACATCTGGGTTATATAAACACCCAAACCAAAACCCACTCCCACCTTCACTCCATTCCACCAAAACTCCCCGGGCAAAAGCGATTGCTAACTCTTTCGGCAGACTATGACCGTTTTCTCTTGGATGCCTTCCAGTCTGCAGATCTCCAGGCTTTCAAACCTCACTTTCCCTATTTCCTGGGTTGTTTTTCTTTCCCCCTCTCCAATTGGGTTTAAACATCTTGCACCTATCAATAACACTGCTGAACCGGTTAACTGGACTGGTTTTTGCAAGGCAAGCGAGGTTTAAAATATCTGAAGTGCTGAGGTCCAATATTGCTACAAAAAAACCCTCCCAGTTCTTTAAAGGTCACTGTGGGATAAGCTTGGCCAGTATTCATGCACTGGATGACACTGATTTAATAAACAAGCCAAGGAAAACATTTCAGAACATGTTTGGGCTTTTTTTTCCCCCATATATATATTTTTTTTCCCCCCTCATTTTCATGCAAGTAGCATAGCTTGTGTCAAGCTCTCCAAGAGCTATTTTTGGTCTGTCCTTCATGATGCACTTGCCAGATATATTTGCCTGGCTGATTTTGTAAAAACCCAGTCAAATTCTTTATGGGTTGACATACTTCAGTGAGTTCAAGCAGTTTTGAGTGGGTTTTCAGAAGAACAGAGGACATCTTCCCAGCACCACTGATGCTATGAGCACAAACCAAACCGGACTCCAAATCTACATGAATCCAACCTATATGCACAACATACTGGATTTAGCCTGGCTCCTGTAACACCTCCCTTCAGCAGCCCCTCATCAGAAGAGTTTGAGAGGCCCCTACTTTGCAAGCTCCCACATGCTTTAAAGCAAGGTGAAATCTGCAACGTGCAACAACTTCCAGCCCCTACTTCCAAAAATAAAGACTTACAATCACATCATCCCGATCACTCAATCACAGCCACAAGTAGGTGGAGGAAATGGTGCCACTTTACCTACAGAAACTCAGGCAGAACCACTAGAAAGTCTGAAGGTGCTTGAAAAAATGTCCACATTTTCAGCTCCATGACATTTTATAAGGATGTCAGCACTGACATTTTTGGCAGTTGCTCTAGAAAACCTTCCCTTTGCCACCATTCCCTTTCAGTTTCTCCCTCTTCCCACAGGAATGGGATGGACGTGCTCAGTAGTTACCAATTGCTCACACTGAGCTTAACCACACACAACTCACACAGCACTTGGTGTTGTCCTGCCAGGAAAGTCAACCAAGCACACCTGTATTAGCACCTTCATTCCAATCAGGACACGTTTTGGAAGTAGCTCACCCTTTTGTCCTGCTTTCTGTTTTACATCACTAAAGGGCTTTGGATGAAGCTAAACCAGATGTTCTCCAGGTCTCCAGGAGTGAACCCAATGCACCTCAACCACCAATGAGCACCCAGTCCACAGGACTAGATTAGAGCTAGTCCTGAATGATCACACCACCACCTCCAAAATGCTTCTACCACAGATGTCAGGATCTCAACAACAACTACTATCTCCTTCCACAAGCCTCTTCTCTTGGGCCATATTACTTTGTAATGCAGATGTAGCCATGATGCCTTGCAGAACAGTACAAAACCGTATCAACCTCATCATACCATCATTTAATTTTAAAGAAAAGCAATAAATGAAGAGTCACTTTTTTCCCCTCCAGCTAAATGTCCAGAGAGGACATGCACCACACACTCAATTAACCCCCAAAAAGCCAATTGGTACATGTATAAAATCTTTGCAAACCACGCCCATTGAGATGGCCACAGCCCAAAGAAGGATGGAGAGAGGATCCATTAAAATAAGAGAAGTGACTTTGAAGTCAGAATGTTTAAAAGGGTCAGGCACAGCTTGAAGATTTCACACTGCAGAAGCACTTTGAGAAACAAGCATCTTACACCTACCACTGTGCTTGTGATCTCAGGTTGATAGTGGGGCCACTTCTAGTGGTGGGAATAAGATTCCTTAGTCCGAGAGTAGCTACATATGTAATTAGAAGAGCTCCAAAGAGACACAAATGAAGACTGAGACATATTACCAAGTTGCAGTTTGAAAGTGGTTGGTTTTTTATTTTTTTAAAATCACAGAATCCTTCAAAAAAATTTTTAAAAAAATTAAAAAAACACTATTTCGTCCACATTCTTCACCGCTTTTGTGCATCCCCAATCCTCACCCTATGTCAAGTGGGAGCATGACCAACTCCAAAAGGATGATGGCAAAAAAAAAATAATAAAATTCAATTGCCCCAGAAAGAGCCAGTTTGTGATTCAGCTGTGAAGCTGGGTCATACATTTTAACCTGCTCTCGTGCTGCAAGTGTTAATCTAACTTATTAAAATCAATAAACTTCATATCACAGAGCACAGAGGAGATTTTTCCCAATTTGGGGATTAGTTTTGGTTAGCTGAAGTCCATGCCAGCCTGTTTTGCTGCAACTCCCTGACAAAAGTCTCAGCATTATTTACCACCTGGCACCAGCAGCACGGGAAAGCAGAGAGGCTATGTAAGATTATTTTATTTCCTGTAAGATCTGTAGGAGATATCATGAAGTTCATCTACATACACACTTCCCCACCTACTCCTCCTATAGGGACTTTTTCAATTTAGTTAAGCTTGCTGTGTTAGAAGTGATGAGATTTCTCACCCATTTCTATGTTCTAACTGATCGTACGTATGCTGGAAGACATCTCTTAGTGTGATATCATTTGTAAACCATGGAAATTCATCAACCAACAAACCCATACTTTTAAAAATATTAAAGTTTCTTTACAAGAGGTTCCCTGGTTGTCACTAGAAAGCGATCCTCTGCCAAAACCAGCCATGCACAGAGTTAATGCATATTTGGCTGCCACAGCTATTGCCTGCTGAATTATGGGGTGAACACAACCCAACACTCTAGAGAGGCCAGAACCATGCCCATTTGATAATTTATTTGATGAACCCTTTATCAAGCCTTCAGATCACTAAATTGTCCATTATCCTCCTAAAAATCAGATCAGCACAGCATCAGACTCTGAATAGAGTGTGATTTGAACTCAGAACAGTGAATGAACATTTAAGAACTTAAAATCAAGACCAGCCAGGGTGACACTCCATTGATCAGAAATGTCTATCATTGCATTTACATGTGCCCCTCTTCTGGAGATTTAAATGT
Source organism: Psophia crepitans (assembly GCA_013399095.1). Lineage (NCBI taxonomy): Eukaryota > Metazoa > Chordata > Aves > Gruiformes > Psophiidae > Psophia > Psophia crepitans. The sequence continues at coordinate 94,151 of VWZZ01003255.1, forward strand.
TTGGGGGTTTTTTAATTATTATTAAGCTGAGTCTATCAGAAAGTATGTCCCAAGCCTTGTCTGATGCACGCAGGCTAAACGGAGGGGTACAACATGTTGCGAGATCACATTAAATTGCTTATTTACTACCAAGTATATTCCCAAAGGTCACCAAAACGCTGTGCAATGAGCTGCCCCCTCGCTCCTCCTTTGTGCCCAGCTGGAGGAGGCGGCTGCGTTTTCAGAAAGGACAGTATCATAGAATGGCTTGGGTTGGAAGGGAGCTCAAAGACCACCTGGTTCCAACCCCCTGCCATGGGCAGGGACACCCCCCACCAGCCCAGGGTGCCCAAAGCCTCATCCAGCCTGGCCTTGGGCACTGTCAGGGAGCCAGGGGCAGCCACAGCTTCTCGGGGCACCCTGTGCCAGGGCCTCACCGCCCTCACAGGGAAGGATTTTCTCCTAATGTCTAATCTAAATCCATCCTCTTTCAGTTTAAACCCATTGCTCCTGGTCCTATCATTATCTACCCAAGTAAAGAGTCCCTTCTCCATCCTTTTTAGATGACCTCTTTCAGTATTGAAAGGCCACAATGTGGTCACCCAGGAGCCTTCTCTTCTCCAGGCTGAACATCCCCAGCTCTCTCAGCCTTTCTTCACAGGAGAGGTGCTTCAGCTCTCGGATCATCTTTGGGCTTCCTCTAGACTTGCTCCAACAGGCCCACATCTCTCTTGCGCTGGGGGCCCCCAGCTGGGGGCCAAGAGCTGGATGTAGCACTGCAGGTGGGGTGTCAGGAGGGTAGAGTAGAGGGGGACAACCTTTCCCTCGCCCTGCCTGTCACGCCTCTTTTGATGCAGCCCAGCACACAGTTGGCCTTCCAGGCTGCAAGCTCACACCATTGGCTCAAGCTCTGCTCCATTAAAGCCAAGAAAAGTCAAAGCTAGAGCCAGCTGATTCACTGGCAACATATGGATGAAGCAGAACATAAATGTTTTGCTTTAGTGAAGTTGCTAGAATCACCTCAATTGACGCTAGTCCTGAAATGTCCTCCTCCACCTGTGGTGGTTGCTGGAGACCTCTGTCAGCTCATCTCCAGTGAGCAGCAGGACTTGTGTCCTTGAGATGTGCCTACATCTCCTGGTCTTGGGGTAAAACCCAAGGAGCAAACTCACTGCCTCCAGCATCCACTCTGGCATCCAGAAGCATCATAGAGTTTCAAAATGAACTGAAAAGAGAGAAGGCTGCTCTGAACAGAGTAAGAGGAAATGCCAGTGCAAGATGGATTAAGGGCTCCATTCCTATACGGATTAGCTCACAGCAAACAACGGCCCAGCAATCAGCGTGGGCGAAGTTGGGTCCCATCCAACTTGCACATCTCTAGAAACTTTCCAGTGAAGGAAGTCCAAATGCCACTGCTGTAATGCTGCTGGGAGCTTGATCCCCCTTTCTACCAGGAAAGGTAATCATGGCAGCTCACAGATGGAAACAGACTTTTTAATTACTTTGGGTTTGCTTGGGTTTTTTTTTTGTTTTGTTTTACAGTTCCCCTTTTCATTCACATCCAACCATGAGGACTACGCAGATGCTCGCATTAAGCCCTCTGTGGCAGTAGGTCTCCAAAGCTCTCCCAGAACAGCTGAAACCACAGAGAGCAAGATTTCACCTAAAGGTCCTTAAATATACGGGTGAGGTTGTGATTGCTTGGAAGTGAGGAGATGAAGATTTCTTTTCCGGATTGAAAGATATTTTCTTTAAAACACAAAAAGCCAGAAAACATTAACAACTTTACGCTAAGCCATCACTGAGACCAGTCAAAGGAAACATCATACTGTTTTGTGGAATAAGTCAGATGAGTGCAGCAAGTGGGGGACCATAATTTTCTTCACAAAATCCCATGAAAACCCTTCTCAGAGAGCTTAAGGAGACTTAGAAGAAGGCAAGAATAAACCTGCATTCACAGTTCAAGCAAGTCAGCTCTACAGGTGCCTTGGTCTTCTAACAATAGTCAGTAAAACAGGAGACAGTTCTTCAAGAGAGGGGCTCAAACAGAAAAAATGCAAATGGAAAAAAAAAAACAAACAGCTATTGCTTCCTTTCAGACTTAAATCTCCCTTAGCCTGAAGGGCTTCAAATCAAGAAAGGTCTTCGCTAACGTTTACAAGAAGCCGCTAAGCCAAAAACCATAAACCACAGAGCAAGAAAAAAATAAAAAGGCAAAAAGCTCTTCACCACAGGCCACTATGTAAAGACCCAACCTTCATCTGAAGAGCAAAGACAGGAAAGACAGGGAGCGTTTGCTCCCATCCGGAAAGGCAGTGTGACAGCACGAAGGCTGAAGGGCAGCAAACGGATCAGACGAGCCCATTAAAAGTCAACAGAAAAACTCCAGTTCACTTCCCTGCCCCCTGGCTTTGAACCAAAAAATCTTTTATTGCTAGATTCATTATTTCAGAAAGTGGATAAACTGAGTTCCCTTTCAATCCCGCATTCCTCTTGGCTGCACCAGGAAATCACTCGTCATTAAATGTTATTGGCAGAGCAGACTCCCTCCTTGTCTCACTGCTACCTCGAGCAGAACCGCGGTTTATTCTGCCAAAACTGTTCAGAGATCCCCTTCCTCCTTTTAAACATGTATTTTTTTCAACCTTCTTAAAATAGTTGGTTTTCCAAATCCAAAAGCTCGGTGTGCTATGGTTCCATGTTTGGAAAAAGTCAGTGCAAACCAGAGCCATAAAAACATCTGATTTGCTTCTCCACATTAACACTGAGTTATAATAAACATCGTGCAGGGTAATCCAATCCAACAAGTTAGTTACAATTATTTTTCCATTTCACCTACTGATAGGATCTGTGCTCTGGTCAGAGGCTTCTGTGATCAAAGACATTAAGCCTCTTTGTAATAAATATAATGAGCTACTGAAAACATGTGGAAGGAAGTTTCTCCACACTGAAAAAATAGCAAGAGTATTTATCCATAGCTACCCTGGACATGAATTATTACGGACTCCTGTTGTGGTCTCCATGTACAGCCAAACCCGAGGTTTGCTCCAAACAAAGGTTTTGATTAAGTGATCTAAATTTGACCTGGAGGAAGTTTGCCCTCTTTGTTTGCTATATAAAGAACTTCTGAAACCACTTTCAACACCTACGACTAGATATCATGAATATCTCCCCACCATCCAGCCCCATGGGTCTTTTTCCACCAACATTAATAGAAACAACTTCCACCTCCAGTCCTCGTGACCGGACAGGATTTTCATAATAACTTTGTGTACAAGTAGTGCTAAACAGTCTCAACTTTGTCTGCTCCCTCCAGCATCTCTGCTAATACCACCATTTGAGCCAGGACCACAGCGTGCCATGCAAGGTGTCAGATATGCCTGCTCCCAACGTAGCTTGTGCTCCCCCAGCTAGAAATAAAGGAGCAATCAGAGGGACAGTCTGGTTTCTGGAATTACCAATCATCCAACATGAAGAGGGCTCTTGTTCAAGTCAAAGTGCCTCTGGGAATTCATGGCTTTCAGTCTTTGGGGCAGACCCTACCCATTCTCTGTTTCCTGAACACAATAAACCCCCTGTTCATTCATTTAAAATAATTAAATAAGTTTAAAAAAAAAATCAAACTGGAGCAGGAAGAAGCTTTTTGACAACGTCTTCACTCCCCCCTTTCTTTTTTTTGTCAGAAAAATTCCAGTTGTGAAAAAACGGAAGCCTTCTATAGGAAATAAAGCAAGTTCTTGCTGAAGGGCACCTCAGCTTGAGGCTGGAATTTCTGGCCAGAGGAAACCAGAGAGATTGAGCCCTCCTAAAACCTGGCAGCACACCATCCAGGCATGGATGTAGATGGAGAACAATATCTGACCACACGTACACACAGAAAAGCCAAACCTGGCCATCTTCCTCCAGTTCCATCTGTCCACCCATCCATGCTACTGGAACAACTGCAGCTGCAAACTGGGTAACATGGAAGAGTCAAAGGGGAAAACACTGAAGTCTGGAGGGTTGATGTGACATGCTGAGGATAGGGGTAAGTGACAGGGACAGACCTCTTGAGTGCTAGCCTGCTATTGTAACACTAACCATCAGTCTCATTTGCTTTTCATTTGCATGCAACTCAACCTTGGGTCCATGCTCTGTTGGCTTCAGTCTTCTCCCCATCACAAGTCACACCCATAGATTGAAAAAACCATCCTACATCAGTTCTGCCCTGCCAGCACTAGGATCAGTAGAGGACAGCTATTTTAGACTGCTTGGTCAATTTAATACAGCCCAATCTGCTTACAGTTCTAAGGGTATCATCCAGGAGGAAGCCAGGGTTGCTCAGTTTTGCTAGAAGCACATCAAAACCACTAGAGCTAGCAGTAACTTCAAACAAGTTACATTAGTACCTCCACAGGTCCATACAGATCAGATGTCCAGATGCCCACTGGCTTCCCCGGGGCCATGGTGAGGTTTCCCTGAATCCCTCCTCTGTTCTTGGCCCCATCACCATACATCTGAACACTTCTTCTGCCATCGCTCCTTTTAAATTCAAGCCTTCGCCCCAGAAGAAAGTCCTTACTAGTTAAGTTGCAAAGCCTTCAGAAGAGCTAAGCTATATTAACCAGAGCAGCTAAGTGACTTGTCGACAAATCTCATCTCCATCTCCCCACCACAAGATATTTATCATTTTCCTAGAGAGCACTGTAAATTCTCCACGCTGAAGTCTTTACATTCAGACAGCGTTCACAGAGACACCCAATGCTACCAGACCCTCAAACCTGGAAACGCAGCAAGACAGAAAAGGTGTTTTATCTTCCTGCAGTGCACACCACCCTTGTGTCCCTAAACATCTGCCAGTCCAGACAACTGCCTTTGCAAATGAATTGATATCGTTGAAGGATCAAGGCCACATAGTCCTAAATAACTGCCCTCTGCCTCAAGAGCAAAGACTGAGCTGGACTCAAATTGGAGCACCACCATTACTCAAGTGTGTTTTCAGGTCGTTTAAATTCACTCCTGGCTAAGATGATGAGTTTCCTAACGAGTCTTCACTACACTATTTTCTGACATTTTCAAGAATCCATTTCCTGCAGGCGTTTTTCAGTATTGGAGCGGAAAAGCAGCAAGCTAACATTTATCCAGTGAATACAAAAGAAAAATTGACAGCATAATTCTTCATTTCCAGATTACCCAATTGGGCCTCATTCGAACAAACAAAAGAAAATTGTCTTCAAGCAAGTTATTAAATCAACTCCAAAGATGAAAGATGGCTACATCTCCCAGCTGCACCCATTAGAACCAGGAACTGAGGACAAACCAGAACAAGTTCCAGCTGGAGTGTTTTGTCGATGTGCATAATACAAGTTCCTACAGTGAAGTTACAAAATTTCATTAATAACTCACGGTGTGTAAATGCATAGTCCTTAAAACAGCCACTGGCTTGCTGTAGATGTGAACAGTCTTCCATCCCAGTCAAATCGGAGCTCATTAGCTCTGATCACAGTGTCAAAGATCAAACAGAGACTCCAATAAGCATTTAAAGATAAAATAACTGAGGCAGCAAGGGGCCTCTGGCAGGCTCCGCTCTAAACTCCCACTCAGAGCAAGGCCAGCTCAGGTCAGGTTGCTCAGGGCAATGTCCCAACAAGGTTTGAGTGTCTACAAGGATGGAAACTGCCACATTCCTCTGAGTCCTACTTCAGGTTTTCACCAGCCTTCATGGAGAGAAGCTTTCCTTCTAGTTAACTAGATTTTCCCTCAATGCAGCTCATGCCTCCTGTCTCTTGCCAAGAGCCATCCTCTTCTCTACATCCACTCCTTAGACAGTTTCAGAGAGCAGTAAGATCCTCCCTTCCCTTCTCCGGCTGCACAACCCCAGCTCTCAGCCTCTCCTCATGTGTCCCAGGCTCCAGCTCAACCAGTTTGGTGTCCCCACTGAGCTCGCTTCTGTCTGTTCTTGCCTGCTTTGGTTTTAGGGAATCCCAAGCCAGATTCAGTGCTCAGATGTGGTGTCTCAAGTGTCAGTTGAGAGGAAAACCCACCTCGAGCTGCTGGCTGCATTGTCACTATCACAGCCCGGGATGCAATCAGCCTTCACAGCCAAAAGTACACTCAGTAGCTGAATCTCATACTGCAGAGGGTCATAACCAAGAGAAAGTACCTGGCACTCCAAGGATTTGAAGCACTGAAGTGAGCAAATCAATATACTTGACTAGCAGATGTTGACCTACTAGACCTTATGTACGTTGGGTACAGGATCAAGGCACCTGGGCTTCAATTCCCTCATCTTAGAGGTTGCAGAGGGATCAGGCTTTCATCCCTCTCTTGGATTTAAGACTAATGAACCCAAGAAAGAGCAGGCAGCAGTCTGCAGGACACCACAGCACATCAGGCAGCTCTCATAGCACTGTGTAACCTGTCCAAAGGTTTCTGTGTCCCTGCCCATGGCAGGAGGTTGGAACTAGATGATCTTTGTGGTCCCTTCCAACCCAAACCATTCTGGGATTCATTATCTCTCCACCTAACAACCAAGACCATGAACATCTGGTGCAAAACTCCACTTGAACACATTCTCCAGCTCTTGCTTTTTACTCTTCATCCTCAACTTTCTTCCCCCCATTTTTGCTTAGTACTTCAGATCTTGTAAGTTATGGGACCTTTTCCATTTGCTACAGCCCTTTCTAGGTAGGAGATGGACCGATCGGAAGGGTACATCTGTCGACACAACCGATTTGAGCCATTTTGGCCACAAACACTGCAAAGGTTTTGGCTGATTCACTACCCCTAGGTAACACACTGTGGTCTTGCATGAGATGCATCTGTCACTAAACAAACATGAAGAAAAAGGAAGAAATTAGGTTTAACAGAGAACAGGTCTGAAGTTAGGAGCGAAAAAAAAAGTATTCCTGGCTGCTGAGGCTTCAACAGCTAAGCAGATGCTTCCTGAAGTAAGGCACTGCACATCTCAGACATATCTTATTTGATTATTGTAAAGACTAGGCTAATAGCTCTCTGCACACCTTGTTAGAGAAGGCCATGAATGAGATTTCTGAGCTGCGACATGCTCCATTTACAATTCAATTTAGCAGGTCAAAGAAAGTGGCAGAGAACATATTACTGAAATATGCATTCCTGCTGGGGCTGCCGTAATTGAACTGTAGATCAACAGATGCGACAAAAAGGAAGCCAAATCTCTAAAAATAACATTATTACACTTTGTAAAACACCTCGGCTCCCAGGCTCCTAAAACACAACCAGAAATGGTAGTCAGGTAGGACTGCTAATTCCCTCCAGGCTTCACGGATGGCAGCCTTGCAAAGCTGAGGAGCAATCGGGCAGTTTTGCTCACCCAGGTAGCAAGGGAAAAAAAAAAATAAAAAAAATGTATCTGAACTAAGGGATAACCCCTACTTGCCTGCCCCTCTTTTCCCCCCCACTCTGGCATTACAGAGGACCAGTTTCTCTCTAGGTGTACTTCACTGCACAGAGGCAACATCAACTGTAGTCCAGTAGCTGTTTTCATCACAACAAATGCTGGCAACTCAACGGCACTGCGACAGGAATTCCTGCACCATTCCAGAGACGGTGCGCAGCTGGAGCTGGGGCTGTTTCTGGCTATTAGTGGCCCCAGGGGACTTTCTGCAGCAATAATAATGGCCTGGACCAGCTCTGCCTCCTGCAATTACATCCTCCCTCTTTCATTCAGCACAGAGGTAAACAAAAATCCCTTAGGGAGCCTCTGATTCATGAGGAAACAGGACAGAACGATAGGGGTTCCCCAACCTACCCCCCGCAGCATGATTTACTCTACTTTCACAGCTCCCAACAACGTGCTTTTAATCTGCTGGATCTTTCCCAAACACCATAACCAGCGATACTCCACGCTTCTGGCCATACTAATGGAAGGATTCGAGTATTACAAACCTATTACTGATGCTAACGATGCACTACTCCCTTTCTCTTTAACAAACACTTTGCATATTTGGAGGCTGAGGGGGAGGCAGCTACCTTATCTAGTCTAAATAGGTCCAGTTCTTTCAGAATCTACTGAGGAGGCTCATCCAGAAGAAAAAAAAAGTAATAATACCACCCATCACTCTTGCACAGATCAACTGGATGAGGTCCAAGCCTTGCCTGAAGTGGAGCACCTCGCTGGGCACAGCATCCTTGCTGAGCTCTCATCAGCATCAAGCAGCAGGGTAACCACATCCTTTCATTTCACTGAAGCACATGGTTTAGTGGTTAATAGGTGGTGGGGGGAATCGGTTGGACTAGGTGATCCTTGAGGTCTCTTCCAACCTTAATGATTCTATTCTATTCAATACCTCCTGGGGATGTCATTCCTGCTAACGCATCCCGGTCGCGTGATAGTCCTTTTTGCAGGCACATGGTGTTCTTGACATGCATTCAGAGTATGGTTCACTTTAAAGTAAAGCACCAACATTCTGGGGCGATGGGGTTTAAGATTAAAACCAGGTCTAATAAAAGCAGGCTTAATAAAAAAAAACAAAGGACTATGTAAGTTAACTAAGAGTTGAGCCAACAAAGGCTATTAAATGTAATCACCTCAATACCACCCCTTACTCAAGAAAACTCAAACTGATTACTGGAAGGAAGATTATTTTGTGCACATCCTGGGGGTTTTGGAAGGTCTTTCTCTAGCCGTCTGCTTCTCGCCCTGGTTGGAAATTGGGCATTTGGCTAGATGGATCCTATACCAGGCCTAGAAAAGGTTATAGTCATTAAAAACCCCAGACACCTTCAGCAAAGCTGTGGCCTAACCACCCTGCATCTCGACAGATCACTTGTGCCATAGGAAAAAGCTTTCCTTCAGCCTTTGCTGATCCTGGCCCCAGACCGCTTCTGCAGTTTGTCCAGCTCAGTCTAATCCCAGGTTTTGATGTGCCTTCAGCTCTTCTCTTTGGTGTTTATGAGTTTAATAAGCATGGCTTCTGTTAAGAAGAATGGTGCATAGGATAAATACTGAATATTCATCCTAATTTAAAGAGAATTACTGTATTGCAGGAGTCTTTATAGGAGTTTTGTTGCAAAATGCTCTGGTTCGGAGCAAACAGTTCTATCCCAAATAGTCTGACACAGATGTCAAATGGATTCAGAGGCAAAGGACTGGACTGGGAGAACAAACAGCCAACTAGCTGATCCCTTGCACAATTTCTTTTTCTTGCTGAATCTTACTCTTGCAGCAAACATCTGAAAACCAAGCACTAAACACGTTAGTTAGTCACTATGCTTGGCACAAAAAAAAACAACCCAAGGATTTCTTTGCTGGTCGGAAAGGTGAGAGCATCACCAACCAGTGCTGGAAGACAAAAAACACTGACAGTACAAGAGGCAATGGGTGCCATTAGTGACATCAATTTAAAGTCATAGAATCATTAAGGTTGGAAGAGACCTCAAGGATCATCTAAGTCCAACTGTTCCCCCCACACACCTATTCCCTACTAAACCATGTCCCTAAGTACCACATCCAACCTGTCCTTAAACACCCCCAGGGATGGGGACTCCCCCACCTCCCTGGGCAACCCATTCTCTTCCACCTTCTGTCAAAGGGAAAGACAAATAGCCTTCAACTTGAAAGGAGGAGGACTCAAAAGGAGAGATGCAGAGAAAACAAGACCAGATCTTCACAGGATGCAGGAAGATCACCCTGGCAGTGGCACTCTGAAATGACTCTTGTATTACACCCCAGATTAGACTCCATTTGGGTCTAGAAAAATCCTGCTTGGCTCCTTGTTTCATATGAAAAACAGGTACCAACATGTTGTACCTCCAGACAAGGTTTCATGCTATGTGTGTGAAATCTGCCATCCCCAAAGCCAAGCTTGTTTGGCAGCAGTTATTTTGGTCCACCTGCTGAGAGGGCCATGCCCATACCAGCACATGAAGAAGTAGAAAGCTAAGCCAGGAGCATTAACAAAAGCAGTGCCAAAAAGCAAGCCAGAACATTTCCCCACATGGAAGTACACATAAGTTCTTTCTTCTCTTTCCATAAGGTCACAAGGAACAGGCAATAACAGCTTAAAAAGGCATTTGCAAGGGCAGACTATCCATTTGTCCTGCCTGATGGGTCTGCTGGAGCCCAGCTGAGGAGATTATCAAGGAAAACTATGAAGCAGGAGATAACTAAATGCTTGTGTTATTCAGAAATCACTGACCAGAAGGCACAAAAATAATGATGACAATAAGCAAAAATTATTGGCTATTAACAGCTACAGCAAAGCAGCTGAAGATCTGGCTTATGCAACATCTCCTTACCACTTTCCAGCGGCTCTGACAAATCACACATCACTATTGTTGCGACTGAGCGTTTTCTGTGATGTTTATAACTCTGGCATAGCAAAGTTGAATTATGTAACAGCAGCTCTGACACGCTTGTCTAGAGGGAAGCCACGAGACTCCCCTGCAGCTATTTCCTTTCAGTACCCATCACCATGACTAAAATGCAAACAGCCAACTTTCCGACAAGAAAAATAAGTTGTTTCCATCCTGTTTCAAGCGGGAGCATGAATGAGTTGAAAAAGTCATTGCAACTGCTTTGTCTCCTGGTGCTTTTCAATGCCAGGCCAGCACGTGAACTCTTCAAATCCCAAAATAATGGGGCTGTCCAAATCTACTTTTCTTCTCTTCATTTATTAACATACGGTCACCCGCAGCAAAAGCGCAAAGATATGCAATGAGTGGAGGGCATCGCAGGTGAGGTGAGGTATGGAGCCCCATGGGAGGGACATTCCTGAGTCACCTTTCGAGAATCAGAGCAAACTTAATATTTCTGCTGGCACGCCCAGCGCACTGGGAGGATGCTCTTTAGAGGGAAAGCTCAGTCTATTTCCTTGCCATAAAATTGTTTGCAATTTTAGTAAAGGCATTTTAATTTCTCTCATATTCTTACTCCATAAAAACGGGAATAATTATCCCTCTCAGAGAGCTGCACATTGATTAAAGCACTTCAGTTCCACCAGTGGAAGGTGTTCCAGAAATAGCAGATCTGCCATACTGCGGGTTCTGTACCCTGCCATACTCGGGAGTTTTTTCCAAGCAGCACCACAAACAGTCTGACTTTCCACTCTCCTTTAAGAAGCTAACCTGAAGAGGACATTTCCTGGAAGTTCAAAAGCACTTGCACTGGAATTAGCCCAGATGCTGGAAGTTCAAGATTTCTCCTGGTTCACCTCCTGTTCACATGCCAGGCAAAAGTGCTAACCTTGCAGCTCTGCTGCGTGACACCGGACATTTTGCATGAGCAACCTGATTTCACACAACATCTTTGCAGAACCCAACATCTGTATTTAGCGAGTTGGAGATAAAGCCATTGTTCTGGCCAGGAGATGGATGGACCAGACAGAGACCTAGCATGGGAGAAACAGCTTAGGAAAGTATGCAGGGAAAGAACTCCCAAAGCATCACTCTGGGATTTTATAGGCAACAAACAACACGGGTTTTGGCTACACATGTAGGCTACATGCTAATAAAAAATATTTCCAAGCACAAGAATAGATCATGACGTGGGCACTGCCCACAATGTTGACAATACCATCCCAGAAGATACTCGTATTGAAACACAACCTCTCTCCTGCTGAGGAAGAGACTAAGACAGTCATCTGCTTCAGCCCAAAATTAGGCACAACCTGCATTGCACCAAGGTATAAAGCCTGCATTCAGTGATCCTTCATCAACTTTCTCGTGGAGCAAAGGAATGTCTTTCCCTGACATAGGTCAAGTCACAATTCACCCTCTGTGATAAATAACAGCAGAGTTTGAGCTCTCTCCCGCACTACCACAGATTCAACATGTCCAGAGGACTAACAGATATATTCATTACTCACTTCCTCAATTGTCCACGAGTTCAAAAAAAAAATAAAAATAATGTTAACAGCTCACAAAGTTGCTTTTATTGGCATAAAACCAGGCTCCTTCATAGAGGAGCCAAAAATGTCGTGAGGACCGAAGCATGACAAACAGCTCAGTAAGAGCAGGACTGGCCTCCCTGGGTGTAAACGTTGATTTTTGCAACCAAAGGAGAAAGGGTGCAACTGCAGAGGCAGAGCGTTGCAGGGCTCTGTGCGCACCAGCGTTTTCTGGATGTGCCACCTCCTCCCTGCACAGAGCGGGGTGGGAAAGGAGATCAATTATTCTGACTTTAAGCAGGTTTTCATCTATTGCGCACTGTGTTGCAATCCATAAAGCCCATCTCCAATTCATGGTTGATCCAAGACAGGCAGGCAACAGTGCTTTACTGACAGTTTTACCCCTTGCTGTGATCCAGAGATGCAGGAGACATCAACCCATGAAGCTATGCAAACAACAGGGTGAAAAGAGAGAGAAGGTCACAGCAACATCCCACCCCTGCAGCTCAGATCCTGGTATACATCATCTTTCTTGTCTTTTAAAACTGCTGTACCAGACAATTTATCTGTCTGGTCTTTCATTAGAGCTCCACATGATGATTAGTGGGAATAATGTTTGGGGTTCTTCCCCACAGCCTGTTTCTCATTTGGCATCAATTTATTCTTCTGTCTTACTGGACATCAAGACAGGATCATGATCTGAACGGTGGTGAATAAGTCCAGCTGTCCCAGCACAGCCTCATGTAATGGCCATGGGCTGCCACATCCCTTAGAATAGAATAGAATCATTAAGGTTGGAAGTGACCTCAAGGATCATCTAGTCCAACCATCCCCCCACCACCTAGTACCCACTAAACCACGTCCCTAAGTACCATATCTAACCTTTCCTTAAACACCCTCAGGGATGGTGACTCCACCACCTCCCTGGGCAACCCGTTCCAATGCCCGACCACCCTTTCCCAGAAGAAATTTCTCCTCATCTCCAACCTGAACCTTCCCTGGCGCAACTTGCAGCCATTTCCCCTTGTCCTGTCACTAGTTATCTGCGAGAAGAGGCCGACCCCCAGCTCACCACAACTCCCTTTCAGGTAGTTGTAGAGGGCAATAAGGTCTGCCCTGAGCCTCCTCTTCTCCAGACTAAACAAGCCCAGTTTCTTCAGCCGCTCCTCATAAGACCTGTGCTCCAGCCCCTTCACCAGTTTCGTTGCCCTTCTCTGGACACACTCCAAGGCTTCGATATCTTTCTTGTGGTGAGGGGCCCAAAACTATCAGAGGGTACTGCTCCCTTCCCATCCCAATTAATCCATAGTCAGCGGTGGTCTGTATGAAGCTACTTAAGGCACAAGGTAACCCAGCAGACAGGTCAATAACATCCTCGACATACAAGTGTAGAAACTGGAGTACTGCGGCAAGAGATAGTAGGACTCAATATCTAGAATTTCTAGAGATCAGCTCAAGGCTTTGCATCCAGCAACCTTTCCTAGGTAGGCATTGAAACAGCCAAAAGAAGCCCTCATTGGGTATCTTCTCCTTTAATAAAAACTTCAGTGGATGTGGTAGGAGAGAAGCAGGGAGTTGAAACCCGTCCAAGCATTAACAGTTCAATAGGTGGACATCCTTCAAGGTGCTTTGCTCAAGTGAAAGAGCCTTGCAGAGAGGTCGAGCAGCCGGCTTGGGCACGCAGGTTGCCACCAGTATTTTTTTTTTTACTTCAGAAGTTTAAAAGCAGCTCTTCAATCTATTTCTTGTTACACGATGGAAGGGAACCTTGGCAGACAGTCAAGATGCTCTAAGGGCTGCTGACCACACTATCAGCAGTGATATTTTTCTCCTACTCTGTTCAGAGCATGACAAATATCTTGGACTTGAAGGAATAACAAGGGGAGATAAATGCATGGTAAAGAAAAATAAACATGGATTTTACATTCATTTAAATTTTTACTTCCCAAAACAAAAGCTTTCCAAACCTCTCCCTCTCCCTGCAAGAGTATAACCATTTGTGATGTAGAAAAAAAAAAAAAGCCCACAGAAGGAAAGTTATCTGCACAGTCACTGAAAAGGCATCTGTCACCTCTGTCTGCTTTCCATAAGTAGAACATCATATTGTTGAGGTAGATGTTCTGGGGGATGAACTGTCCACAACAGGCCATGGTTCTGGCTTTACTTGTTAGCTGGGATTTTTTGGGCCTTGAGCAATTCAGTACATCAATAGATCCAAGTTTTTCCCCACAAGAAACAGCTGTTGAGGAAAAGATGGCTAGTATTTCAATTAATAGCTATGGCAGTCATGGTCCATAATTGCAACTAATTATATCAAGGCATGTTAGGTATAAGACACCTGCTCGGGGCCTGCTTATTGCTCATACTGACAACGCAGTCAGCGTTGCCTACACAAAGCGCAGGGCAATGGAAAAAGTAAAGCCTGACTTACAAACCCACAGCCAAACACGAGGTTGTCAACTGTCTGCTTGCAGGACACCCGTCCAAACAATCCGGGTTTCTTTGTCACAGGAAATACCTTAATTATCTACAGCAACTCGGCTCCCATTTCAGTGGGACTGATGGAGCTTCTAAATACAGCACACGCAAAGCCATGTTTCCGATTTTTTTATAGACGTGATAAAAATCACTCTTCAGCAGTCAGGCTGTTAATGCTTCAAATCTGCTAAGAGAAGATCACGGGTATTCTGCAGAGATGCAGAAGGACTCTCTGTTCCTTCCTATCCACAAACAGGCAAGGAAGCTCAGAGGTAGGAGGTACATCTGCTGTTTCAGTCTACAAGCTCAAGAGGACACTCGCCTTGGACTTACTCCAGTACCAAACACGCTGCAGCTATTAGAAAAGGCAAATAAAAGGAAAAGCAACAGCTCCAAAGCCAAGTACAAGAAGTAGCTCCCGACTCCCTAAGGGATGCAATCTTTTGAATTTGCTTGTCGCATTTCCTACCAAACTGGTTACGTTTTATTAGGAAACTCATGACAAAGACAGACAGACTGAGCTGTGAACTTTTGTCACTGAAGCAAGGTGGCCCCAAGCCCCATCTCCTTGATGGGCACAGCTGTCCAGCAATCACACGCCTGTGGACTGCAATTTCCTGTAACACAGGATTATTCCCCACCAGTCTTCATTCAGACTTTGCCTGAATTGTTCAAGCAAAGCCTCTTCCATCATCTCCCTTGCCATTCTAGTTCCAAGTGATCTCCGTTAGACGCTGAAAGTTCAACAACTGCTAGCACCACCAACCCATGCCTGAAAGACAGCTGAATTTTCAATTACCTGTCTCATAGCACAGGGGGCATTTCCCAAAGCATTTGCTGGCTGTGGCCAGTAGCTCTTGGAGTAACGCAAAGGATTAAGATGATAAAAGGATGGAGCCAGTTTCTGCTTGACATTAGAAACACTTTTTCCACCAATTTTGCCAATTTCCATTACAAAAACAACATCAGAACTGATTTCTCCAGTCCAGGACTCCACACAAGAGACCTAACACAATGATTGCACTATGCCAAACCCAAAAATATAAAAAATATACTGTTAATAAATCACATGACTGCAGCCTGGAAGCAGGCTGTGACCACAGTCCAACCTAATTTACAGTAGAGATTGCAGGAGGTGAGATACAGGAAAAAGGTGGAATGTGACCCCCCAACCTCAAATTAGGAAGCCACAGGGAGAAGTGCATATGGATGATGGTGTTTCCAGCAAGAGAACTGTTGCCAGAGACAGGCACTAAAACATCAAGTTTATCCAAGTCTCCAATAAAACACATACTGGACCCTTGAAACAAGAACAGATTGAGGTTGCTGGTCCCTGAGGCTTATTCACATCACGTTCTTAGGTACATCTCAGAGTACACCACCTCCATATGGCTTGACACATCCACGTCAAAAAGGCAGCAGGGGCATGGAGAGGTTTCTCTCCGCTTGGAAATACCCAAGGGCATAGGTTGCATGAATGGGAAACTATGAGCCAAATTCACTCGCCCCTTGGCCAAAGCTCATGGGTTCATTTGATTTTAAGAACAGAACTAGCCCAGACCAATTTCACACCTTGCTCTAATCAGTGCCAGGTGACTATTTAGGAGGAAATTCTTCCCTGAGAGGGTGGTGAGGTCATGGCACAGGGTGCCCCGAGAAGCTGTGGCTGCCCCTGGATCCCTGGCAGTGTTCAAGGTCAGGTTGGATGACGCCCTGGCCAACCTGATTAGTGGGTGGCATCGCTGCCTATGGCAGGGGGGATGAAACCAGATGATCTTTTAAGGTCCCGTCCAACCCAAGCCATTCTACGATTCTATTCACTGAAAGCATTTATTCAGCAGTCATTTGCACAGCTATGAAGACGGTGCCCTGGTGCTTTCTCATGGCTGGTGGTGGTTCTCCAATTCTTGCAGTCCAGAAGTTTGTGTTGTGCTCATTAGACAGACTGAAGCTCTGCCCTTGAACATTGCCTGCATTAGAAGGTCTCCAGGGAACAATTTGGACTTCAGAAAAGCTGGTAGATTTATTCTTGTGGCCAAATATTTTTGTTCTTGATATGCTTCATGCTGTCTGCAAAACTGAGTTATTAAACATGCAATGTTCCCCTAGCGATTGCTGTTTCGCACAGTGGATGTGTATGTAGAAAACTGCAAGAGAGGTGTGACATCTTCCTGGGGTCATGCAAGAAAGAGTATAAAATAAGTGTGTCCAGATCACACATGAGCTTGGAGAAGAAGGTTGAAGTCTGAGTTTTCTGCTGGCAGGTGTTTAAAAAAAAAAAGAATAAATAAAACGATCGTCCATCTTACTAGAACTAAGTTCTGTGGCACACAACAAATATTTGATGCATAGGTTTGAATAATGAATAGAGTGTACAAGTCAGTGCTGAATGAAATCAATTCTCCTGCTTTGTCAAAGCTGTTGATATAGAAAAATCTAAGGGGATAACTTTTTACCTGTTGTTTGCACTGGTGGAGTAAAGAGTTGAGCATCCCACTACTCCCAACGTCACACGTAGGGTAGTCAAGGCACACAGTTAATTGTGAAATCTTCCTGATTTGAGACTTGAGATGGAGCATTGCTTAGATGTGATAGGAAGGGCTCGGTATGAGCTGCCCATCTTTTTTCCATGTATTTCAGCTTCGCCCTTCCAGCAGACACTCCTGAATATGCTGTATATGCCCTAAACAGCCTAGGTTGAGTCACTAAATGCTTGCAAAAAAAGGAGAGCCAGATCTTCAACGTGAGACAAAGCAGCCTCAAAAAAAAAAAAACAAAACACAAACCCACCCCACCATCCCTGCACCAGCTGTGGACTTTGAATCAAGAGGGCTCACACAGACACTGCGGAAAGCTTGTTTGTAAGGGCTAAACATCCCCAAACATTTTTGAAAGGAATGGGGCATGACTTTAGAGCAACGTTCATGTCTTCATTCAAAGCTCAGGCAAACCAGTCCTATCCTTCTGTGGGTTTCAGATCCTTCAGGGGCTTTATGTCTCAAACATAATGCAGACATCTTCACTGCACCAGACTTAACACCACAGGTGTCTTGACCATCTCCAGACTCTCATCTGATACTAAAGCTAGGCAGTCTGGGTGACTAAAAGCTTTGGCGTGCTCCCTATGGAGCACAAGGACTCCTCCTGTCCTGCTTCAACATAAGAATTCCCAGAAGTTTCTTGGAACTGCATCCAAGAAAGCATTCAAGATCAATGAAGGAAGTTCTGTTCTCTCAGCCAACAAACTTAAAGAAAAGAAGATCTATGAAAGCTATAAAATCAAAGCAAGAGCAGCCCACAAAAGAAGTACACAGGCATCCTTTTCATCACCAGCATCTCACATCTATTGTAAGAGTCTCCTCTCAGAGTCTCACCTCTCCCCCGCACAGAGACGTTGGAAAGCAAGTCATATCACCGTGCGGACAGGCTCATTTCTCCTCATCAAGAGAAATTAGACAAGCTGTTCTTGGGTTGCGACAATAAATTCAGCAGCTAGAAACAAAACAGGTAGTGCCAAATGGGATAAACTAGCCCATAAAAGCAATTGCACTGTAGATGTTATTGAGCTTACTAAACTGCTTCGAAATTATTAGGTTTGGCCTGCTATTAACATGCTTGCCTGCCTTCAGCAACAATCTATAGGCTTATTGGATTATAAATTAAAGCCAACAACTCTTGCAGGATACAAATTTAAAAATCCGTTTTGGAAGCATAATTATTATAATGCCATAACCAGTGATACATGGCACCTCTCTTTTATTCTTTATTATATTTAGTATTTGCTTTAATTTTACAATTAAAATTCTGTAGCATGAGCATCTGTCTCCAACAACATCTTTTTAACCAAATAATCTTTCTGTACTGGCTAAGAAAATACCCCCCCAAAGAAGGAGAACATTTACTCGTCTATGCAGGAGGATATACAGAAGCAGAAGGCAAAAGATCCACCGTGCATGATGATAAATGAGGAAGCAATAACAGTTCACATTGAGATACGAGGGATATATCTCCACCAACTCATTTGGCTCATTGATGAAGAAGACAGGAGAGAAAGGGGGAAAAATTCTCCAAACAGTAATTTAGGAGAGCGGCCAAGTTTCACAGAAACACACCAACTTTCCTTGCTCTAACACAGCCCAAGCTGATCTAGTTAAATCAGGAAAAAAAGGTTTTGCCTTATCAAGTTCTGTTTTCAGTGTGCTCTTTAAAGGAGTAAACCTGTGTCAATGGACTAGACCAGCACAAATAGGTGCTGGAAGTTGCACAGATGTTTCGTTTGGGGTGGGTACCTCAGAGATGTCTATCAAGTCAGAATAGTTAAATGGAAAGGAAAGGCAAGCAAGGAGGGGGCAAACTTACTGTCATTTCCACCCTCTTCTTCGCCAGGGCTGGACCAGCATCTGCCAAGACTCAGGTGTTCATGCAGGATGTTGGGTTTCCATTTCCCTTTCCACATCTCTTGTGAACACAACATGGTGTCTACAGTTTCCCACAACCCTGACTGTTGTTCATGTTACCCAAACATCAGGACTATTTGACCAGGCAGAGCACACTGCAAACCTTCGCAGCCTCCAAACTTTGGAAAGTTGCACTAGCCTTGCTCCTTAGTTGAGGTCTGTCCAGCCACCACTGCCAGGGACAGACAGATGTGAAAACCACAGGCCTGAAGGTATGTGTTTAGAGGCTTTTTGTTATGATCCTGGTTTGCCAACCAGAACATGACAAATGCACAAGCAAAGCTGTTTTGTAGCCTTGAAAGCACCCATCATAGAAAATTACAAAATAAGAATAATAAAAAGCAACTTTAACAGCCAGAGGAACTCCCCTGAATCTAGAAATTCCCCTAAAATTTTTCCTTTGGGGCAGAGACACAGCTCTGTCTTCCAAGGACACGTGGCAAGCACTGAAAGAAGATTTACTGCTTGCTTAGTCCATAACCTGGACCAGCTCTTCACCTTTTACAAGCACACACACCCCCAAGAATTCAGTTTATTTAATTTCCCACCACCCTGGATACCTGCTCTAGCCCAATTTTGTACACCAAAAAAACCCCTATGGTTGAAGAGTAACTTATTCAAAGAAAACTATTCAGGCTTTTCCAAGGATAAACCATCATCAGATGTTCCAGAGGGAAAGTCACAGAAAGGCCAAAGGAATCAATAGATCAATAGAGCAAGGTTCAAATAGCAGCCAATAAATAATAAAAGCATCTTGAAAACAACTGTATTGAACACCTCTGTACACTGAGGCAAGGTAAAACCAGCATGCCAACAAAGCATTGAACTGATCTCCTCCAGCATGGCAGACTGGCCTGCAACAATACCTTGATGAAGTTTTGCTTGGACCACGTGCAAGTCCTAGACACGTGAACTCTCCCCACTTAGTGCAGATCTTATCCTTTCTTTCCCTGTTTCATGGGTGTGTGAAAGGAGATCACGCCTGCTTTCAGCCACAAAGAAGAAATGCTGCTCCACAGCCAAGAAAAAGGTGGTGCCTGCAGCGAGAAAGTCCAGCAAACCGCCCAAAATGCAACCTGACCCCTTTGCGCTTTGTTTCCCCTCATCATCATCCACAAACAGGGAGGGTTGTGTACTGCAAGGATCCATTCCCAGCCATAAAAATGTCTTTTTATTTAAAAAGTGCAGTAAGCAGAGCAAGACCAGCTTTGGGACCAAGTGAGAAGGAAGAATTACATGAGATGAAGGGGGCAGGGATGAAACACCACAACTGATTCAGAAAAATAGGGCCCATTTTCCCTAAAAACCAATACCAGCAAAGCTTTTCCAGAGGAATTATAACTATCAACAACTTCACACAACAGCCAAGCAGGTCTCTGCTACACCCGCATTTTATTTTTGCCCTGCCTGCAGTTCAGAATGAGGGAAACAAGAGGTTAAATCTTGAATTTTTCAGGGGTCCACAACTCTGACATCTCTTTGGTTGTAAAAGGCAGAGTACCACCTGCGAGCCCTTGAAAACAATTAAAAATATTTGCTTTTTGCGTCAAGCCCACCACAGGGTGCCTGCTCTAGGATGACAGCGGTAGGTACATTTCACCGGCACAAGCAGTTGCATCAAGATAACCCAACCTATTGGATTTTCCCCACAAGCCATCTCGATGTCTTTACAGGAAGAGTAACATTAAGAGACTGATCCGGATAATTTGGTTTTCAATATTTGCAAAGCCTACGAAAAGATACACAGCGACCCTGAAGTTGTCTTCCAAGCTCAGAGCCCACAGAAGTAAAGTCTCTATTCGCAGACAGCAAATCAATCCTGACACCCTCCTCTAGACCTCTGAGAAAATTAAAATCATTTTTAAAGCCCAGCAAACTCTGACATCTGGAATTTGACTGCAACAGGACCCCGAGGAGGATAAATAGCTGCAATTTTGCAGACAGGAATGACAGAGCACACTGCGATGGTGGACTCCTTCCCTACCATTTAAAAATAATTAGATTCATATGTATATAACTCTCCTCCCACCAAATTATATGAAAGCAAATCTACTGTAGAAAGCTATAACAAATATAAAGCAGTAGCCGAACACACAAGCAGCACATGAATTATCTCACAAGCTTTCATCATCGGTGTTAGTGTCCTTACATAGTAAATACGGCTTAATAATAGAGCTGAAGTCCTCCTTAAGCAAAATTTCAGGAAGCCAAGACAAACAAACCATAATCCTATTTCAAGCCAGCGCTACGATCATAGACAAAAGTGTTTAAACAAAGCTCAAGATGTTGATACACGAATTAATAAGCTCAAAGCCTCTTTTTCACCAATTCAGAAGACACGCAAGAAGTATTTCATCACAACCCCAGCAGCAAGCCAACAATCCAAAAACCCGCCAGTACGTTTGTTCTATGATCTCTTCCCCGAAGCATGCCCACATATTTATTTTTTCTCCCACCTACTGATTCCTTCCTGTTCCTCTTTTGTCTCTGACCACCCAGGTAAAAGAGCGTAAGCTCTCAATTTTGGGATGGGTGGACCTCTTCTCTATACACAGTGCCCTCCAGGGGGATGGGCATCGGCTCATCCTCTCAATACTACGCAAAGCCGTGCAAAAAAGGAATTTCTGTTTCTAGAAATAAAAATTCTTTAAAAAAAAAAAAGCAATAAAGTCAGGGGTAGAGTTGGAAAACAAAACTCTAGATTCCCAAACCACTTTTCCAAAGCGGATACTCCTAGAGCCTCACAGTAATGTATCTTTCATACTTTTTTTCTTCTTCTTTTCTGAACTTGAGTTGCATTTATTTTACCTTTCTGGAGTTACCAAAATGACCACTATTGCACAAAATATTGAAGAAGCAAGAAGAACAGATAGCTACTTTGTCATGATGAATTCTTGCCTAACCATCCACTGTTTTTCTTCACCAACTCTCAAAAATCAAAATACTTTTTGATATTTAACTGCATTTTCCCACTCTAACCAAGACCTGGTGGGAAGCTGGACACAATGCAGGATGCTACACAAGAGTTCATTCCCACTTAGAAGATACCAGCACTTCGCATTTTGAACAGCTACATCCAGAGATGTAGGCTCGGATGTAGGTTAAGAGGCTTGCAAGCCATTTCTGGACTTACCTAATGTACTCAATTGTGACGCATCACAGCATAAAGCAGCACTATTTGAGACTAAAATGCAGCACAGTGATTTGCGGTTACAGGTACATTTATTACAGCTTCCTTCATACATTTGTTAAACTACCACGATCCCTACTTCAAAACAGAAAGGATTTTGGTCTCCATCAGATGGGAAGTGATTAAATTATTCTTTCCAGCTATTTACTACCCTGACTCAGAAGGCTGCCTGATTATTTTAAGTGCACCTTAACCCAGGTGCCCCAGCTGGTCGCATGCCAATCCACCCAGAAGCTGCAGCACTGGGTGCACAATGACAAGAGTCATAGAATCATTAAGGTTGGAAGAGACCTCGAAGATCATCTAAGTCCAACTGTCCCCCCACCACCTATTCCCCATTAACCCATGTCCCTAAGTACCACATCTAACCTGTCCTTAAACACCCTCAGGGATGGTGACTCCACCACCTCCCTGGGCAACCCGTTCCAATGCCCGACCACCCTTTCCCAGAAGAAATTTCTCCTCATCTCCAACCTGAACCTCCCCTGGCCCAACTTGCAGCCGTTCCCCCTTGTCCTGTCACTGGTTATCTGCGAGAAGAGGCCGACCTCCAGCTCGCCACAACTTCCTTTCAGGGAGTTGCAGAGGGCAATAAGGTCTGCCCTGAGCCTCCTCTTCTCCAGACTAAACAAGCCCAGTTCCCTCAGCCGCTCCTCATAAGACCTGTGCTCCAGCCCCTTCACCAGTTTTGTTGCCCTTCTCTGGACACGCTCCAGGGCCTCGATATCTTTCTTGTAGTGAGGGGCCCAAAATTGAACATAGTCAAGGGCTCTGCTTTTATGTGGGGTCGCCTGGGTTTTTGCAGCTGTCTTCACACCTCTCTGCCTATTTGGACCACCCCAGTTTGGCCCAGCATCCAGGCGGGCTGTATTTCCACTGAACACGTCACACCAACTGGAGGCAGTGCATTTGCACTTGCAGTTTTAAACAAAAGAAGTTGGCACACCTCTAGTTATCATCTTGTCTTTCAAACACCTAGACCCAGTCTGCAACATGTCATTGGTGAAGTACTGGAACAGGTTGCCCAGAGAAACTGTGGAGGCCACATACTTGGCAGAGTTCAAGGCCAGGTTGGATGAGGCTTTGGGCGACCTGGTCTAGTGGAAGTTGTCCCTGCCCATGGCAGGGGGATGGAACTAGATGATCTTTGAGGTGCCTTCCAACCCAAACCATTCTATGATTTGTCCAGGCCAATCTGACACGTGGCTCTCCAGCCGATGACTAACCAGTATCCCAATAACATGCGCCATATACAAAAAGCACCACTTCTGAAAACAGTCAATTTATGCTACTTGCCCCTGATCCTGAGACCAGAACTTTTGACTTTTTCCCCCTAACACTTGGAATCCATTTACTTATATCTAGCCAAGAAACTGCAATAGAGCCTTCTTTATAAAGTTAGGGTCAAAGACCACATCTTTCTTCCTAGACAACTCGAATAGGGGGAAAAAAGTCCTAAACAAGAGCTGGGACTTTTCTTTCAAGTGTGTGTCAACGTAGCTTTCACAATACCTCTTCCAAGGGAAGTATTACCCCATAGCACAGAAGTGGGAACAGTGGGAGCTGACATTTTTATGTCCAGAGATGAAGTCATCATCCAAATCCATTATAAGCATCAACCTACATTTCAGAAGCAAGCTAGCAGCCTAAAATCCACCTAACATCCTCCTGAAGCCAAAAGGAGCTGTGGGTTACCTTAAATTAGGAAGTCATTTGGGACTTTGGGGAATGCCAAGTGTTCCTGCAGCATGAGGATTTAATCTGAGCACCAGTCCTTGAAAACAGCGTAACCTTGTGCTGTGCTAGGGTGAGAAACTTCTGTTCCTCAGTCGCAAGTCTTGTATCCAGAGTAAACCTCATGTCTTATAGCAGAGGTTGTTGGCCTGGCCAACCCAAGCCTACACCCAGACAACCGAGGACACTACAGCCAACAATGGCTCCTCCTAGACTTGCTGCTTCTCTTCAGCCAACTGATCTTAGAGTTAAACTTTGAAGGGTTGAGTTATTCATCACTGCTCAACTCATCGGAAAAATAACTTCTTACTGTCTTGTCTTTTGAGAGGTTAATAGAGAAGACAGCCCATGGGTGATCAAAAACTCGCCTCCGCAACCTTTCTAGCGTGCATCAGTGATATCCAAAGAAGGACAGCAAGGCAATGTCTCTATATGGAATAATAAGCTCCCTAGTGCTGCTCAGCTGAGACAGCCTAGCAGTCTATCAGGAAAGTGAGAAGTGTCTATATAGACAAGCCAAAAAGTGCCAAAAAGCACCAGGACCCTTTGCGCCGTGCCTTCTTCAAACACAATTCACGGACCAGTGTTCACACTGACAGAGTACTCTTTGCTAACCCCAAACCACCCCGTTCTGTTAAAACACTGCAAAGCTGATCAGTTAAAGTCCTTTTGCAGAATAAGACTGTACACAAGAATAATCAAATTCAGTATATTCTTTTAGATTTTTGCCTTTCTTAGTTCATAAGGGTAAAAGTGTTGATTTGGAACCTTTTATCTTGAATATTATTTCAAGGGTTTCTCACACGTCTGACAGATCAGCTCCAGTGCACTCAACGGGTGACACTGGATACATCAACCTTGGAGCCATGGGAAAAGCAGGAATCCTCAGAACTAACACTAAAGGATGTGAAAGCTGCACTTCCAAAAGCTTTGGCCTCCCATCAGATAAGAAACTCTGGAGAAGTTGGTCTGTAAAGGCTTTAGGACCTCACATATCATTCATGCTTTCCTCCAGACCATAGAGACTACAGAAAAGGAGAAGTTTGGGAGGGAGGGAGGGGAAAGAGGGGAGGGAAGTGAGAAAAAAAAAGCAGACTCTAGATCCATCACCTTACAACTAAAATAGAGACAAGCTGGATGTATAGACATAAGCACGCATTGAGGCACATCACCAAGATGGTGCAGAAAAGGAGCAGATATGTCCCCTTCACAGACACGAGTGGTGGCAAACCAGGAGCTAAGGACAGGACCCCGCCTGCCGGCATAGTGCGGCTAACAGCAGCATTTTCATGATGCTTATGGGCCCTTTTCCAGAAAAGCCAGAGCTTTAAGCTACCAAAACATACGCAAGTCAACACATCACTGAGCATAAGCTTATTTGGCAGAAGACATGGGACAGGTGGGACCAGGACGTAGAGAACAGCATAGAATACAACTTCTGTAAAGCTGGGATTTTGAACCCAGCCATCACGGGTTGGGACAACACTCGAACCCTGTTCACATAAAGGATGGAAAAGAACACAGCTTTTACCCAGAAGTTATTGTGCACCAGCCCAGGGGATGAACTTTGCATGGTTGCACACCAAGACCAGCTTATCCTAGGAACGGGATGGGACAAAGCACACCTCGGTATTGCCCATCCAGCCCCACGTCTGATGTCTGAAGTGAATGCTGCTGCACTTGGCAAATGAAAAAAATTGTTTTCTTCTTGCACACACGGTTGCAGAGTTATCATCATCGCAGCACGAAGCGGCAGCTGTAGGTTAAACAAACAAGCCAGTACGTTTTCAGAGCTGGTTTTGCAACACCATCCACCCCTGAGGACTGCATTCCCTAGGGCTCCAAGGTTCCCCAAGAAACAACCTTCTCACTTTATAAGGGAGATGAATGATTCCCAGGTAGGTCTGGGATGGGGGGCACAACACACACTGTACAACATTCCCATTTTCTCATGCTGAGCCAGACTCTGGGCATCCAGGGCATCTCCATCCAGGCACATGGCCCCAGCCTCCTCCCTGGACACTCAAGAAACAAGCAACACGCTACAATTCTCCATACGTGCTCATGAGCAGCTATAGGGTACAAAAAGCCACCAAAAACACATAACCATGCTGCAGGCAGCCTCAAACATACCTCCAACTCTCCAAACAGTCCTAGCAGCCTGCAAAACCAGCCTGAACCACAGGGTGCTTGTAGAAAGAGGTATCAGAGGAACCTGCCAAGATCAGGGCTTCCATGACAAAAGCATCATCATTCCCAACCTTCATAAGACACAAATTTCTCACCTAGGAACCGACTTTCCAGAGAGATAACTGGGTGGGATTTAATGCATCTGCTAATCTTGCACCTTGAAAGCCTCCTCCATCTACAGGACAGACCTTTTGAAGACCATTACCTGCAATTTTTTCCTTTCAGCTCCATGCCTAGAGTCCTCTCTTGATCCCAAATCCCTCTGCTTTTCAAAGCTTTCTTTAAATGTACTGTTTTGTCACTGCTCTCTACAGCCTCATCCCTTCCAGCACGGAGAAGAGGCGATTTTAAAAGGCCCAAATGACATTTGTAAAATTAACTCAATACTCCGCTCTGCCGGGTGGCCAGCCTTGTTTTTACAGGCTTTTTATTGCCCGTACAAGCATTCCAGCGCACAGACCTCACTCCCCCATCCCCTTTGAAACCTCCCAAGGCTCTTTTGGGAAGTGCAGCCATCCACGCACGCCAGATCAGATCACAGGTGACACGGGACACCGCACGCCCTTGACCCCTCGGCACTCAGCAGTGGATCGGTTCACTCTCAGGTGTCTCCTGTGTGGGAAACAAGGGCTCTTCAAGAGACAGTAACACGTTTAGCAGGAGAAAAAAAGGAGGAATTTCCTCTGTGGGCGCTGTTTTGGGGGTGGTCTCACAAGGAAGGATGGGCACATCTTCAGATGTTGTCGCTATCGTTAAATTTGGGCACAAACAGCAGCTGCACAGACAAGCCTGGAAGTGCTGTGGGTGGCAATATTCACTCTGTAATACAACAGCCAGATTTGTCGCTAGTCAGGGGTCACAAAACAGCCCCAGTTTGGCACGGCTACCTCTGACCCTACCTCCTTGCCAAATGTACAGCTGGCCAAAACCCCCCCACGTTTTGGTTTTCTTTTTTTTCCTTTGGTTGGTTGGTTTTTTTGCAACAGAGCATCCCTCACCAGGCAAACCTCAACCTCTGTGCCCTGCAGCTTCATTTGCATGAGAACTATGGATGTCTAATATCTATAGAACTCTGTACTAATACGTAGAATGCCATATTAATCAATTCATTTGTACCCCTCGACCTGTATTTGCTAACTCTTGTCTTTCCCCCGTCTCTGACACAGGTTTTTATGCTGTTATCAGCATCTCCCTTCACCACGGAGAAAGAAGTACATGGGGCACTGAAGAGCAGTAGAGAGGAGAAACTGGAGCTGCAGAGCTCAGGTAGGTTTTAACTTACTCTGAGGAGGACATAAATGTACATAGAAGAAGCAAGTGACAGTCTGTAATTCTTCCTCCCTCTGTCCCTCCAGGAGTTTCGACCCAATTTTAACACCTACTACCCAACAGGATCTGTGGAAGTTGGTCCTGAAAAAGTTGTTCACACACTAAAAAAAAAACATAGAAGAAATAACACTGCACAGAAGGAACACACTCTGCCTGTTTGAGAAGCATCATGAATGTCACCTAGCTCTTTTCTTAGACATCTCAAAGCAGGGGGAAAAACAATCTCTTTCTCAGTCTAGTGTTGTCTTAAAATCAGCATCATCAGGAACATGAGTACAAGAACCCGCTGTCCTCAGGGAGCTGTAGTGCAAATTAGATATCGGAGTTAAAAGGAGTTTGCATTTGAACAGACTGAGGTTATTCGCACCGCAGCTCTTAGGAGAGAGATTTGTTTGGCTATTTCTCTGCTTGCGAGCAGAAAAAAAAGAGATCAGGGAAAGAGGGGGGAAAAAAACAGAACAGGGAAGAAGGGAGGGGGAGAAGCAGTATGCGCTAATTAAAAACATAAAGCAATGTGTGCAATTTTACTGCCAAAGAAGGGGGAAAAGAGAAGGAGTTTCTTCAGGGCAACATTAGACGTTGAACGAGCCAGTGTTGCTGGAAGCACTGCAGAAATGGAGAAACTGGAGCCTTTCTTTTTCCCCTGTTGCTTTTTCTGACCTCAGATCCTCTGGAGGCTTCCAAGGGATTGTCCCAGCAGAGACACTACCCCCTCATCCATGGGCATCCCAACGGAGGACACCATCGAGCACCCCCACCAGGACTGGGAGACCTTTTTTCCCTGGATCACATTCACTCTTCCCAACTTCACCGCAGACTTCTGAAGAAAGTCCAGAAGCTGCTTCAAAAACCATAACAGCGTATCACTGCATTTTATTTGCTTTATTAAGCACTTACACTGAGCATTACAAGGCACCTCTGAACAACACTTTAATCAGCGGTAACGATTATAATGGGGGCTTTCGCAGTCATTTCAGCCTCTAACGCTTTAATAGCTTTAAACACTGGTTGCAAGTGCTGAAAGTCTCAAATTTAATTTGTTTTCAAGCCACAGAGGCACTGGACTAATAAGAAGTTGAGTGCTGGGCTCTCATAAAGCAGGTTTAGCGCTAACTGCTCATAAACCAGTCAATGTGCAAACACCAGCACGTTTCCAAAAGCTCCCCCTCCAGTATGATACCCAGTGTTGCCAATGGGAGACAATTACAAAGCAAAGATAGAGCAACACCCTTACGAGCAGCATCTGAAGGGTAAGATGCCTATTCTCATTTGCAGAGAAGCCAGAGGGGGCAGAGGGAGGAAAGGAAGGTAGATCTTCATCTCCAAAGATGTCCTGTAGTGCTTTACAATAAACAGAAGGGGTGCAAGCCAGGTCCTCCTGAGAACAAAACGGGTCCAGGAGCATCTCACACGTGGCAGAGACGTGAGTCCCCAAAGGTCACAGAAAAGCCACCAGCAATTTGCTCCAGCAGCCGTTGTGGGTTGCAGCTAACCACGTCACCCCAACACCTGCAGTGACAGCTTGCCGCCATCCATCAGGTTTTATATGCTCGTCCAGCATCATTGTGAAGAAAGTGGCAGGAGCATTCCTAGCCTGCACCCGACTCGAGATGAACCCATCCATCACTGTCAGCAGCCTCAGAGGCAAACGCATTCCCCTGGGGAGGCTGGTGTGCCCAGCTCACATCATCCATGCTGACAGCAGCGCTTCCATCCACATGTAATGAGAGACTGGTGAACAAGTGATAACTGATAAGGAAAACAATTCAGCAGCGCAGGGAGTAAATTATCTCATGAATCACACCTGGACAGGGAGGGTGGAGAACTCTGCTAAACCTTAACCCTGTTGCAAAATATAATTGTTTAGCTCCAATTGCCAGCTGACTTAATACCTTAAGATATCCCGACAGATGGACGCAGCCAGGGACTAAAAAGTGTCTAGCATCAGCATAGACCAGTGCTCCCTCTTGCCATGATCCAACGCACGGATCCCTTTAGCAATGGTTCAAAATGGAAAAAAAAAAAAGTACATCCTCAAAACTTGTTTCACACTGAACCGCTGAAACACAAGGAGGATGCAACACTGGGAGCAAAACTTTAAAAAAACCCAATATGGATGCAGAACTGGTTAAAAACACTCAACAACAGGAAGATTTGAACTAAGACAACTGCAGGGAGCCTCAGCCAGAGCCTCCCTCCCAGACCCTGCTCTAGCAGGCAGACAGCGACCACAGATTTGCAATTGAAATGTTAATGAAGACAAGCTCTCGCAATCAGAGACTCTGTAATTTAGACGGGAGTGCTTGCATTTTGCCAGAGAGAAGAAATGTGATTAGAGCATCCCGTTCTCCAAGGCTGGTGCAGATTTGCGAGCGAGTCACAAGATCCAGTTGCCTCCGGATAACATCTGCCCACAAACCAAGCTGCGAGCTTGGTACAACCCATGCACCAGACAACTTGCTCCCAACCAGTTCCTAATCCAACCCCTTACCTGGCAAAACCAGGCTAGGAAAAAAACCAGAAATATGCTTTGAACGATGTGAAAGATGGAGAAAAAGGGAAGAGAGATGGTCGCTTCAAAACTCTTCCCTAGCTGTAACTGCTGAGGTGCTCCCACATACATCTGCTTTTAAGGAACAAGTTCAGCATGGGAAAGTTTTGTTTTCTAGAGTAGGAAAAAGTGTTTTCTTGAATTTTGCAAAAGATTCTAGGAAAGGGAGAAAGCAATAGCTCTAAATAATTTATCCTGGCTGCTCCACAGACCACTGATCCCTATATTTGAGCACAGCAATGCACGTCCAACCACACCATCTCCCCAGAGGGCATTCGCTCTCAGCATGAAGACATCAGACCCGGAGAATTGCTCCGGGACATAGCACAGACCTTTAGGACACTGTATCCCACAAGTGCCTGTACACATCAGCATCCTCCTGCAGCCACTCCACTCTCCAGCCGCCCTTGCAGCATCATTGCATTGCTGTCACGTTCAGAGACAAAAAAAAATATCACCTCTTCTTACTGCTCTGTATCCACCTCCACTCACTTTATGCCAGAAAGGTATCAAACACTTTCATTACAAGATCCCAGGAGGAAGAAGTTTGTGCAAGTTATTTGGCCACAAGCTACAGTAGGAAGCAAAAAGAGTCACAGAATGACAGAATCGTAGAGGTTGGAAGGGACCTCGAAAGATCATCTAGTTCAACCCTCCTGCCAAGGCAGGGCCACCTAGAGCACATCACTCAGGAACGTGTCCAGTCGGTTTTGAATGTCTCCAGAGAAGGAGACTCCACAACCTCTCTGGGCAGCCTGTTCCAGTGCTCTGTCACTCTCAAAGGGGAAAAGTTTATCCTTATGTTAACATGGAACCTCCTATGCTCCAGCTTGCACTCGTTACCCCTTGTCCTATCGCTTAATGACACCGAGAAGAGCCTGGCTCCATCTTCCTGACACTCACCCTTAACATATTTATAAACATTGATGAGGTCATCCCTCAGCCTCCTCTTCTCCAAGCTAAAGAGACCCAGCTCCCTCAGCCTTTCCTCACAAGGGAGATGTTCCACTCCCTTGATCATCTTAGTGGCTCTGCACTGGACTCTCTCTAGCAGTTCCCTGTCCTTCTTGAGCTGAGGGGCCCAGAACTGGACGCAATACTCCAGATGTGGCCTCACCAAGGCAGAATAGAGGGGGAGGAGGACCTCCCTCGACCTACTGACCACAGCCCTTCTAATGCACCCCAGGATGCCATTGGCCTTCCTGGCCACCAGGGCACACTGCTGGCTCATGGTCATCCCTCCGTCCACCAGGACCCCCCCCAGGTCCCTTTCCCCTACACTGCTCTCCAACAGGTCAGTCCCCAACCTATATCAATACATGAGATTCTTTTTTCCCCAGATGCAAGACTCTACACTTGCCCTTGTTGAATTTCATTAAGTTCTTCCCCACCTAATAAACTTGTACGTATGCAAATATCCAGTGAGATAGAATCTATCTAAAATGCTAGAAAAGCAGAGCGAAATCCATATGTATTGCCCACCGAGGCACTCCTAACTTATTTTCCAACCTCACCATGGGTGGCATTGCCAACAGTCACAACTTCAAGTCACATCGCCTCGATACAGTCAAAAGCACATCCTTTTGGCCACTGCAACATTTGGTCCCCAAGCAATGGTATACACACACGTTAACCAGCTCACCACCACCTCGGCACTTTCACACGCGTATTTTCACAGCACTGAAAGTGTTAAACATCAATTCATTGATATCAGGCCGGTGCTCCCCATCAGCAGATGAAGAAAAGATTAAATTGACACCTTGAAAGCCAAAGATTGGTAAGACAATGGCCAGCCCCCATCATGCCCATCATTCAGAGCTTTTATTGCAATAAAAACAACCCGGGGAAAGACAGAATCCTTAAGGTAAGAAGCACAAATATAGTCCAGGCTACTTAGAAAGATAAGATTACAGAAAAAAAAACAAAAACCCACACAAACAAAAAAACCTCTGCCAAAACCGGAAACCACCAAACTCAACCTTAGGACTAAGCACAATTTTTATCATCCAATGAGTTCTAGTCATGTCACACAACAAAACACAATGAAATGCACGGAATCACAGTTTATTAGCATAATGCTCAGCACCACTGTCAGTACGCCACATCTCGGCTCAGAAAACTCCTGCACAAAACAAGCAGCTCCCCACGCCCCAAAGAATTAGTTTATGGAGGAGGCTGAAGACATAGAACAGCACTTAAGGAAACACCTTGCAGTCCAGCATGGGGATGTTCTTAGCAAAGTAGGGGAAAATTTGATAAGGTTTTTGGTCAGAAGCAAACACCTGATTATTTTATTTTAGTCAAAAAGACAGATCAGAAGCAGCAATATAGAGCAGCAGCTCCTGATAGTGCTCCGGCTTCTCCAAGCAAGAAAACTCATTAACTCAAAATCCTAGGTGGTTTCGTTTCACATCAACCTATGAAATACACCCACTTCAGTTAGGCATATCCTGGCAGAAGAGATGCCTGAGATGAATGGCACCTCTCTAGCTCAATAATCAGCTCAACATCATCACTGTTCTGCTCTGCCGGGGCAAAGGAACCTGATCAAACCTTGAAGGACACACTGTTTTCGGAAAACTGGTGAGCCAGATGTGTTTGTATTTCACATTAAGAAAGCCACTGTAAAGTCAACTAGTACCTCACCTCAGGCTCCATCAAACGAAGCGATGCAAGGCAAATTACTTCAGTGATAATTATTTTTCTGCTCAACTATAATGCACTGGAGAGAGGAAGAAGTAATGCAGTTATTCAAGCAGTACTGAGATACCACTGAACTCCCCAGCAGAAACAAGCCTGAATGGCTTGGATAATAAATAGTGCAAAAAACGGGGTACAAACCAGATCGCAAGCCCAACCAGAAAGGCATATAAAGGCACTTAGATTGAAAGGAAACACCAAATGCAAATGCTGGGCTTAACATTAGCCAAGAAGTGGTGGCAGTCCAGCGTGTGGACTGTTCATTATGAGCATTATCCTACACCCAAATCAGACCTTGGTGGGTTGAAGTCAGAATAAGTCCATTGCATCATGTCTACACACAGCCTAGAAGTGAGGCCAGTAAAGGCAAAGCACTCATGCATGAATCTCTCACATCCATGATCCTACTCGCAAGGAAGAGCCTCGGAGATTACGGGCTGAGCTGTGTGTCCTACAAAGTAGTCCAGGCTGTATGTCCTCCAACAGTCCCTGTGTGATCTGCTGCACAACCACCACCTACCTCCTATGAGAGAGGGTGTATCTGCCTAGGATGTGTCCCTGTACAACACCACAAGCCATATGAACACGATTTAGGCTGGAAATTCAGGCAGTAAGATTGCTTGAATTCTAATGCTATCAATAGGCTTCCAGATCAACGTGTCACAGTGCTGAATTAGAATCATAGAATGGTTTGGGCTGGAAGGGACCTCAAAGCTGACCTAGTTCCCACCTCCTGTCATGGGCAGGGATACCCCCCACCAGCCCAGGCTGCCCAAAGCCCCATCCAACCTGGCCTTGGGCACTGCCAGGTATCCAGGGGCAGCCACAGCTTCTCAGGGCACCCTGTGCCAGTACTTCACCAATTACAACCTCTTTTTCCCAGTACATATTTATCTCCAAGGACAGAGCACTTGTCCAGAGTCTTAAGGGAAATACATCCCTCCCACGAGTTTCTTTGACCCCAAATGAATCACCCTTATTGGTAGCAAGATACAGCTCCATGACTGCACATCCTCCATTTGAAAGGACTTTTGCAAAGATGCGCGACACAGGGCTGGTACCAGAACCCTCCTCCCGGTTGCTTCTTCCACCAGTTCAAGTCAGTTTTGTGTTGCTCTGCTGCACACCACCTCTCAGCAGGTCTGAGGTTGCAGCAGGACACTATACAAAACCAGGAGGAAAGGAGATGATGGGTGGGGGGTGTGGGCGTGGAATCTGAACCTTGCAAGGACCATTTTCTTTTTAATTAAGAACTCTCACAAACTTAAAACTTGTGAAAGCAAGTACCAGCCCTGCGCATCCATCTACGCAATAGCTCTTCTCACTAAACACAATTAAAACCCTTAAGCGTAGCCAAAGCGTCACCATTTCTGCACTGAGTAATTATTTAGAAGACATCTCTGAGCAGGGTTTGTCATCAATCCCAAAGAAATTAATTTTCCAGTCATCCCTTTGTTCAGCCCTCTGGGTTCATCCCAACGAAAGCGCTGACATAAAAACTCAGGTTGCTTTAAGGGGATTTGCTGTCACTTCAGCCCAGGGTGGGCAGAGGGACTATTTTTATTTGATTTTTTTCTGTTGCTTTTTATCAGAAACGACAGGCCACCTCCCATTTGGTTTAATACATTTGCAGAGGGCAGGCTGGCCCCGTCATGAAAACCTCCCAACACAAGACGAGTAACAACGTTTGAAGTACTGGCAACTCAAGTTTTCAACAACTGCTGGTGAAAACTAACCGTGACTTCAGCAATGCTTTCTTTCAAACGAATTTCCATATTCTGCAATCATGAGCAGTCCAACTCAAAGAAGAAGGAAAGCAATTTTTTACTTCTATTGAAATAATAATAAAAACAACCACATATGAAATGGATAACTTTTTCCTCTGGCTCCAACTTAACTGAATATATAAAATTTCTCCCAAGTCTCTGCTCGAGGGCTCATACGTATGCAAAGAAAACCTTTCACAGACTTATCTGCTGCCCATAAATATTGTGGTTTATTATGGAAACAGTGACAGGCTTTCAGTGAGGAACTGATGCTAGAGCTGATGAAATTAAATCCAGCAAGAAAATCCACTGAATTATAGAGCAGGGAGTTGCTCAAAACCCTGTTCCAGGCAGCCAGGGATGATGGGGAAGGAAAAAATAATGACTATTTCCCAGGTTGGCTGGGAAGTTTTAAAAGGATATTGCTGAGACTCGTATTCCAGAATCAAAGATTTATTTTTTTTTAAAATAAAAATACCAAAGTCCGTTACTTTTTTAGGGAATTTTTACTCCAAGGGAGAAATGGGTGAGTCGCTCTCAGAGGAGCCAGGCTCCCCACATCACACATTCAGTGGTGGATAAATGGTGCCCTGTGATGTTTTTCATGCCAAGCATTACAAAGACAACCCAGGCTGGCAGACGCCGCTCGTCTCTCTCCTAAATGTGTGTACGCTATCAGCCCCTTGGGAACTATTCAGCTACTAAATTCTCCAGCATGATCCAAGCTGTCGCTGTCATTAACCAGCATTTCCTTTGAAAACAGACCTATAAATACTCAGAACCTCTTGGTGCCTCTGTATTGGTCATAGAATCACAGACGGGTTTGGGTTGGAAGGGACCTCAAAGATCATCTGGTTCCAACCCTCTGCCATGGGCAGGGACACCCCCCACTAGCCCAGAGTGCCCAAAGCCCCATCCAACCTGGCCTTGGGCACTGCCAGGGAGCCAGGGGCAGCCACAGCTTCTCGGGGCACCCTGTGCCAGGGCCTCAGCACCCTCACCATAAATAATTCCTTCCTAATATCCAATCTAAATCTCCCCTCTTTTAGTTTAAACCCATTCCCCCTTGTCCTGTCCCTCCCTGCCCTTGTAACCAGCCCCTCTCCAGCTTTCCTGTAGGTCCCCCTTTAGGTACTGGTGCCCTGGCATCAATCTCTCCCACTGTGGCCAAAATGTCATGACAGTTTTCCTTAAGACAACTGCCTCACACCAGACCTGCCGTGGCATCCCTAAGGAATTCCCAAAGAATTCCTAAGGAATCAGGATGAATGCAACAGCAGCCTTCCCCTACACTTGTACAACCTGGGAGAAATCTCTATGTATAGTCTTGGGACATTAGACCATAATGTCCTTTGGGTACAGGCAGATGTGGGTTTAGAGCACAGGACAAAAAAAGACCTGCTCCAGACCCAAAATCTCAACCTGCTGGGCAAGTTCATTACGGAATAAACATTTTGAGCTTATTTTGGATAATTCACAAGTTACAGTACCCACAACCTTATCGTCTTTACCTAAAGCCATCTCTCTCAGAACATGAAGTCACACCATTCATGAGCAGCTCACAACTTGGGTCTAGATCAGATGCAAACAAACTGCACTGATTTAGATGAGGTCACCTGTATTTCAGGTGCCCAGTTTGTGCCGCTGAGCAACGAAGATACAAAGATCGGACTGAGCCACCTGTGAATGAGAAGTTGGGAGAAAAAGCACTTTGTTCACAAGTTCAAACCAAATAAGACATACTCTCTAGAAGCATTATGAAGATGGTATTTGAGCATGCACCTACGAGCAGAGCTAAAAACTACCTTGGGGAAGGAAAAAAAAAAATCTTTAAACAGCAACAGCAAAAATATAGCTAAGAGGTGATGATCCTGAATTTGTTTCTACTCCCACGCAGGTAAGCTCCAAGTTGTACAGCACAGGGAAAGGCTCAGAGCTGCACAACAACGTCCTAAATTAAGATGTGGAGATACAATATCTGGAAGGAGGTCCTTGGGACCCTTTCCAACCACTCGTCCACTCTCCAGCCTTCAGAGGGACTATGCTCAAAAATGACCCTAATACCATTTTATTACTCTAAGAAGTCTCTGTGTCTACCCAAAGCAATCTCACTAGAAAATGACTTTTTTTTCCTAGTTGTAAGGTGCTGTCAAGTGCTATCTCCTAAATTGAAACGGTTTTTCTGCTCACTTTCCAGGCAGGTTGATGGACATCAGATAATTAAAATCAAAGAGTGCAGTCAACTACTGGATCAGAGTCACGTCCCTCCTCACTGCTGTTTTATATCCTTCACCTTCATCCCCTGGCTTTGCCTGGAGGTTTTACAAGTACATCAGGACAGCAAACACTTATGAAAGACTCTCTCATAAGGATAAGGAGTGGAAGTTCAGTCCAGCTATATGGCTAAAAACTGCTGCTCATAATCCCCGTAAAACAAGGGTGCCACACAAGTTGCAGTCCCTTTATCATCCTCTTTGTAACGAAGGGGAAAACAACCACAATAATTCTTCTGTTAGAAGAGCACTTTTCCCCAGCCCATTCTGGAACAGACCAAAAGCTTGGTCCACCATCTTGTTCCACACCACCTCTTCAATATCGCAGCCCCCCCAAAGTAGGTGCCTCCTATCACCCGATACGCTGACCTTTTTCCAGTTTCTGGAGATTCAATGCTAGACAATCATCTGTTGGGAAGATCAAGGGGTCCCTGGCACCATGGGCCTCCTCTGCCAGCATGAAGACCCCAGCACACAGGTGCAGAGCCAGCACCGCCTCTTCTAGCGCCTCCAAAAGCTCTTGCTGAGACTTGTATGCATGTTCCCAACCCCATTTATCCCTCCCCTTCCCACCCAAGGCCCTGCCTGCCTCACCATCATCTTCCTCCTGGCCAAACCGACCATCCACTGCACTGCAAAGAGGAAGATGCCCAAGGTTCATGTCTCATCCCATGTATTCATCACTGGGCAGCATCTCTGGCTCTTGGTGTACGTAAAGGGAGCAGTGGATAATAACAGATCATAAAATCATGGAATGATTAGGGTTGGAAGGGACCTCAAAGCCCATGTAGTTCCAACTCCCCTCCCACAGGGGGAAACAACACCCACCAGCCCAGGGTGCCCAAAGTCCCATCCAAACTGGCCCTGAACTCTTGCAGGGACGTGGCCTCCACAACCTCTCTGGGCAATCTGTTCCAGTGCCTCACTACCCTCACAGTAAAGAATTTCTTTCTATTATCTAATCTAAATCTCCCTTTTTAGTTTAAACCTATTCCCCTCAGCCTGGCCCCCCCTGCCCTGCAACCAGCCCCTCTCCAGCTTTCCTGCAGCCCCTGCAGGCACTGCCAGGGGCTCCAAGGGCTCCCCGCAGCCTTCTCTGCTCCAGGCTGGACAAGCCCAGCTCCCTCAGCCTGTCTCCAGAGCAGAAGGGCTCCAACCCTCAGATCAACTTTGTGGTAGCTCCATGCCCGTAGAATCATAGAATTGTTAGGGTTGGAAGGGACCTCAGAGATCATCTAGATGCTTCACTTGTGTCCCCTCCAGTTACCCTGAAAGCAGTTACAGTCTGTTCACCAGCAGAAGAGACAGTGAGCGCTTGCTGTCCCTGTAACAGGAGGTTTGGGCTCTCCCTTGCCTGCCTGACCTCTGCTTCTACTCCACTTGCCGTTAAAGAAACATTTCTCTGGACAGAAGCATCAGGCTGAAAAGCAACACCCCAGCCTGCTGCAAGCCCTGTGAGCAGAAACACATCCTCCAAAGACCCCAATTCAAGATACAAGT
This sequence comes from Psophia crepitans, assembly GCA_013399095.1. Taxonomy (NCBI): domain Eukaryota; kingdom Metazoa; phylum Chordata; class Aves; order Gruiformes; family Psophiidae; genus Psophia; species Psophia crepitans. The sequence goes on from VWZZ01003255.1 coordinate 132,144, forward strand.
CAGTTCCCAATTTCCCAGGAATTCCTCAAAGCAATTCAAGGATCATTTTTCAGACCACGAAACATTTTCTATTTTACAGCATTTCTGAAGCAAGCTGCTGGCACAAGGTCACTCCAGATGGGTGCAGGCAGCTTCATGGAGCAATGCTGTTTTGCGTTCAACCACTGCTTGTCAGAAGCCAGGATAGAGAAGAAAGGAGCGGTGAGCGCAAACAGGCACCCACCCATTGCTGGACCCTTGCAGACACAGGATGCTGGGCAAGATGACCTTCTGTCTGACCCAGTTGGCAAGTCCTATGTGCTTTCACTTTGCTCCATGAGACGTCACCCCATCAATGCACAGACAGACTTATTTATCCCATGTGATGAGATCCAGAGGGCAAAGACACGTCTGTTAAAAGCCATTGAACAAGCTAATATGCAAAATGCTTTCTCCCCTATCTTTGGGGGCAACCCAGTGACCTGAAGGTCTATAATAAGAAAGATTTAGTGCAAGGAAGACTGAAGTCGCTCTCTTAAGGGGAAAAAAATCGATAAGATCAGGGTCCTCCCCAGCCTCCACATGCCCAGCTAATGTGAACAGAGACTATCTGAAATAGTGGACAGTGACATGTCAGATTTACTAGCATGAGGTTAGAGCTCGGCTTCCCAGAAACAAGGGTGCACTTGTTTCTGTATCTGCCAGACAACGGGACGCTTTGTGCGAGTCAGAGAAATCATGTATTTTTCTAATACTTGACATATGGAAGGGATTTACTTATTTTCCCCTGTAAGAGATTTAAATGGGTTCAACGCGCTGCCAGAGGGAAACCAAATGAAGTCACAAGCTTCAGCGGCAGCTGAGTATCCAAAGGCAGCATCTGCCTGGAGAGAAGGCAGAAGCTTTCCTTGTGGGGTTTATTTTATTTAATTTTTTTTTTTAACCTCTCAAGGGCTAAATGTTAGGGAGGAAAAAAAAATATAAAATAAAGAAATCAGCCATCATGGGAACAATTTAAGTGCTGGAGTTTGCTCATCACACAACAGCTTATTCAAGGCCTTATATCCACTGCAACGCCACACTTAGGCAGCACAGATAAAATGCCCTGGAGCATAATACAGCAGCATCGAGGCAGGTTTCACTTTGTGTTGTGCCATTTATCATTCACTTCTTGCTGAAGAAGCAGGGACCTCTGATGACTGCAGACAATTGCAGGAAAATAGCTCAGACTCGTGCACATCACTAATAACTCTTGCAAACACATGCACACGCTATTTCACATCGACCTCAAGAGCGGCAATGAAATGAGATCCTCTTTCCAGATATCACTCAGCTAAAAGCTACACCACCCCATCAGATTCAACTTCAGGCTCCTGACCTTCAAGGGAAAGGAAAACACCAAGACAATAAGGCACAGCTCAGAGCGATGTGGTTTGCTCAAGATCTGTGGCAGTTTAGGTGGTTACAAACCAGGTTCGTTAAGTAAACCCTAACGTAAGGCACAGCAGCGTGTTCTGAATTAGAGGAACCAGGAGGTGGTTTGTTTTTCCAGAAAGGCCAACATAGCTGCGTCAAAAAAAGAAAACACCACCGTAAAACGTGACGAGACAGCAGCTAACAAGAATGAAAGAACCGTCTTGTGGTGAAACCAGCAGTCTGGGAGAGCAAAAAAACCCCAACGCACGCTCTTCTTCCACCATTAACCTCCAGTCCTCAGCCCAGCAACAGGGCTGATGTCACCAGAGTCTTGCACAACACCACTACCAAAAAAGCACTGCTTCAAGCATCAAAATCAAGAGAAGGGTTGGTTTCTCCTGGAAAGGATGAAAAGAGAAGCTGGGTCTCTCTCCTCTCCCTTTGCTAAGGATCCAACTGACTTGATCCCATTGAGATAGTTGAGGTTCTAAGCACTTTGGGAATTTCAGCCCAGAAGGGAGACGGACAAGGTGAGGTTAAAAGCACCAAGCTTCTGCTAGTCAAGTCACCTTTGAGTCAGATTCAGAGTGGTAGGGGTTGGAAGGCATCTCTAGAGATCATCTAGTCCAACTCCCCTGTCAGAACAGGATCACCTAGAGTAGATCACAAGTCAAGAGATGTCTATCACAACATGGTCCTTGCCCAGCAGCCTCAGACACCCAGGGGATGGGGTAGAGGGGCAAGACCTGCTCTCCTTAGAGTAGGGGCCATCTTTGGCACAAAGTGATTTAAACAACCATCCAAGCTTTATTTGATGGTAATTGGTCCTTCTTTTTGTCACCCAAAAGTAAATTTCAACTTTGCAACTAGCCAGGGAGGGTTCAGGAAAGCACACAAGGAAGGTAACTCAGTTTTCAAGAGTTAGAATGCTCCAAGGTTAGGAGACTTCAAACAGGCCTTAGTTGTTTCATTCCCCCCCCCCCCAAATTGTCCCTGAAAAGGGGCCTCTTTTGACTGCACTGAAGTCAATTATTCTCCAGAGCTGGATGACATCATCTGCAAATAATCATGCTGCCAAATAAAGGCTCAAAACCACATGTCAAGGAGAACATGACAAATGATGGGTCCAGGCCAGTTCATCAGCTCTTCTGCTTTAACAGATCATTGTAGAAATGGCACAAAGGAAAGAATAATTTTCAAGGTTGAGATAAGCTACAAATACTAGTCACCAAAAAACCCATTAAAACCTCAAGCCACAAACAGAACTTCTCTTTACACATCTCCAGCTGCCGCTTATACCCTTGAAATCACACACCCAAGCCCAGCAGTAGTTCTGGACACAACCTGAAGAAAAAATTTATATGTGTAAACACACCTAAATTCAAGGCCCATTCTCAAGGAGGGCTCAAGAGACAGTAAAGGCAGACAAAAATCAGGTCAACTTCATGGCCAACACTGAAGAACAGTCATTATATTTTTAAGCTTTGCTAATCAATGCTGCTAAGTTAACACATTAGCACAGATGTTCCCAATTCATAAAAAAAACTCAAGGATTTCTGGCACCCAAGTTGAGCACCTCAGTGTTGAGGCTCCAGACAGATCCACACCCAGATACCACAAGCAGCCAAGTCATCTCTAGAACAAACTGGCAGATTACTGAAATGTCTTTTGAGGGATGCCAGGAAAGCCACATCTCCACATACTTTTCAGGTTCTTCTCCACTAACCACACAATGCTATGGGCTACCTACCAGAAACCAAACCGCCTATGTGCACGTGGTCATGGCACATGACCTCATTTTACCCACACCCCAACAACACTTTTGACAGCACTGGAAACCTGCATGCACCACAGGACACCCCAAGAACCCAAACAAGGTGTAACTCAGACATCTGTGAGCTCTCAGAGTTTTCCACCACATTGGTAAGCTGGGGCTACCACCCTGGTGTAGCCAGCTGAAGTCTTGTTTGCAGGATTATGCAGAGGTACTTACTACAGGCCAAGGATTGAACTTCACTGGTCAGTGTAGTCCCACTTGCACAGCAGTGTTTCCCCTCTTCACCCCACTAATGCATTTATTGGGCTGAGAATTGAACTGCAGGTGGCACCTCAGGGAACATGCAGCCAACAGCACCACACAGCATTGTGGCAGCATGGTTTGCTAGCAGAGTTCAGCAGGAAGGAGGTCGCAGCAGCTACAGCCAAGCTCTGATGTTAGTAACATCTAGTATCAAGATTTCTCACGTGCACACACACCTCCAAGTGCACAAGCCTTTGGGCCAGGCAGCAGAGCTGATCTGGCAGCCACTCTGTGTTTGCTCAACATCCATCAAAAGCAACTTGAAAGAACAACCCCCAAATCATCATCATAACCCATCTGTGCTCCCTAGTCTTTGCTGTGAGCTTTCCAACCAGCCTTGCTCAAAGAGGAGGAGTCTGGCCTTCACTGCAGGTCAGGATCTGGCCACCTGCATGCGTGTTCTGCAGGCTTTTTCCTTGGCTCCACCACACAACCAGCACAAGGGAAAGCACTGCGAGAAGTCTGGTGGGGCTGGCTATGACCACATCGCTGCTGGGATCTGAAGGGAATTCAGAGCAGGCATTGCCAGCAGAAGTCCAGAAGAATTAAGTGTGCAATATTTGGCTTTGCTGCCTGTTCACGTATGCACATAGGAGAGACTTTGCTGCCAACTCCTCCTATTTATTACACAGCTCACAGTCTTTGGTGATGCTCTTGAGCTTCAGCTGCTGAAGAGCCAGACTTTACAGGAGACACCCAGCTTCTCCTGCAGAGGTGTTCATCTCTAACAAGGCTTGCCCAGGGAGGTGGTGGAGTCACCATCCCTGAGGGTGTTTAAGGAAAGGTTAGATGTGGTACTTAGGGACGTGGTTTAGTGGGTAATAGGTGGTGGGGGGATGGTTGGACTGGATGATCCTTGAGGTCACTTCCAACCTTAATGATTCTATTCTATTCTATTCTCTGCCCTCACACTCCGGCAGGGTCGGAGAGGGGTCAGGAATGCAATTCAGGTGATGTACCCTGGAGGTTTAGAAACATCCCATGGTAAGCATTTGGGATTACTCCCAGAAGTAAGGAAATTTTGCAGTCATGCACACCTTTCACTGAACCCCAAACTGCAGCTTCCTAAAAACGTCTGCGTGCCAGAATACACAGCCTGGCGTAGGAAAGGTGGCTGCTCTGGTCCTAAACAATACAGCACGATCAAAAAAAGTGCAGCACAACACCTTTCTAGATGCCAAAACTCTGCTTGAACAGTAACTACACGGGAAGTAGAGCGCCTTCTGATGCAGAGATTTGCTTCCTAAAAACGCTTGCAATAAGCACACATACAAAAAACCAAACCCCAGCCCTGCAGAACTGCCAACAGCCTTTTCCTGGTAAAGGTGGAGGAAGGCACAGCCACAACCATCAGATTCAATTCCCTGAACAAGCATCACTGCGATAACCCACACGCTGCGAGAAAGCTGCGGAGTTTCAGTTTCTGGTGGCTTTTTTAATTTCATAGGACTGGCTTGCAAACTACAAAGAGCAATTACCCCACAGGGAAATATGCTCTACCCACCCCTTTACTGCAGAAACCAACCACGTGTCTGAAACGGCGCATCCTTTGATTTATTAATAAGTGGATTGGAAACTCCAGCAAGGAAATTAATCTCCGGCTGTACCTGTTCAGGGGTGATGGTGGGGTGAAGGACAGGACTAGGAACTGTGCGCAGTTCCTCTACGCAGAAACTTGGCCAGACTCCCAGAATAGGAGGCATGAATGTGAACATCTGTATTAAAAGGCAGAAAGATATTATTATGCAAAAGCATTTCAGCTTCCAAGCCTCTCTCTTCCAGGACTTCTAGCAGCCTCTCCTTCCCAATTAGGATGAACAGCTGCGACGTATTTGGCAAGCTAACCTCTGCCCTCAATTTAGAAGCTTTTTACATCACAAAATAAAACACATACATTTTAAAAACCAAAGGGACCGTTAAATCATCTAGCTTGACTTCTGTACAAGAAAGGCCGCTGAATGTCACCCGCTTACTTGCATATTGTGCTACAGCTGACCACGGTTTCCAGGCACGCTTTCTGGAAAGGCATCCGATGGTTTTCGGAGACCGAAAATCCTAAACATTGCCCACAGTAAAACAGGGAGAAATAGATCCGAGTAATCCACTTCTGCAAAGAATTGTTAGAGCCTGTTCAAACAAAGTTAACGTCCGTCGATGCAAACGAAGAAGGTTGCTGCAGACTTCCAACCATCCCTGCAACCATCCCTGAGGCCACAGAGGATACGCAACAATTCAAGTACAGCCACTCTCTAAACCAGCATGCCGGAGTGTGACACAACAATGTTCTGCAAAATAGCATCAAAACCATTGAAGAGCACTCAGAACACAGCACTGGAACCTACAAGTTAATCCTTAATACACCCATATGTCTGTGGCATGAAGCAATCGCCACTCGTCACCTTCAGGCATGGCAAGGTGTGTCTCATTTAGAGCTACATCCCACCAACGCCTTATGAGGAGAGACTGCGCGCTCAACTGCCACGAAATTCAGTTCAACAAAAAAATAAAAGTCAGCTTGAAAGAAAGCAGCAAGTCAGGATTTTTCAGCGTGACCTTCCAAAAAAGTGCCAGTTATGGAAGTTCTCTGGGAAGTCACAAGCTCTTTCATCAGGAGGTTTGTTAAATCCAGGATGCGCCTTCTGGTCTAAGCCAGAGACCTAAGAGATAGACCAGTCTTTATGCTGGGCAAGAGGAGGAAAAGCCAGTGACTCTTTGGGCACAGCATTTGGATTGGATGAGTATCTACCCCACGCTAGCTGGGTTTATGCTCACTGGCCATCTGGTCTATGCTCATGGGCCAGGTGGCAAGCCAGACAGAAAAGAATTATTAGCTGCAGGCTTTTCCATATGGGTACAATACATTGCCCTCTTCCCAGCTGCTCATTTTCAGCATCTGGACGAACTTAGAAGCTCCAAAACCTGCTACCTCTGCCAAGATTTCTGAGCAAGCCTTACTGCGCAGCTCCGTTCATCACGACTTCACAGCCCTGCAGAAGAACTTGTTTTTCTCCCCTCTGTTTTTAGCCAGAGGACCTTCCCACGTGTGTTCTGCAAAGGAGCGTGAAGGTGTCGCAGTGGTGCACCGTGGGGCCGGGGGAACCACAGCACGGTAAACATTTGCTCTTTCACGCTGCCCTTTTTCTGTGGCTTTCACCAAAGGAACGCGTCACCCAAGGAAAGTAAAAGCAGATACACATGCAGTCAAAGTGAGATCGGTAGTGGATAAAAGCGCACAAGAGCATCCCACTCCCCAGCCTACCTTGACCTCCTCCTGACCTCCAAATCAGTTACCAGACTTCTATGAAACAGAGGGGAGAGAAGAGCGTATCGACGTAGACCTTCTGTTTCCCATTGTATTGACACTTCTCCCCTTCCCTAAACACATGGGATGGCAGCAGCTGTTCAAAAGCAACTGCCTATTTAACTGTACTTCACTGAAAATTTACTTTTCTCGAGTCTCTTATTCTCAACTCTGCGGTAATCCAGAGGGATGAGGCTGAAGCACAGTGCCTGTCTTTTTGGGCAGGGGAAGTAGCAGAAATAGGGAAGCAGCAGCCACAGGCTCTGTGCCTGACTGAAGCCTACAGCAAATATTTCAATCCCTCACTCAAGCACCCCCGTACTCATCTGCAGAGCTTCCAAGAAGCTCTTTAGCACAGCAGACACCTAGAGAGGTTTCTCCCAGATGATGCAAGACATGGGAGCATCTTGCCCAGCCCAAGCCTCACCTTCTCCCTCTGATTCTCCCTTTTCACACCCCCAAATTGTGCTCTCCTCCCCAGAATTTGGCAGCCCCTCGCTATTTTGAAGCCTTCCCATCCTAAACTTGCTCTGTCTCCCTACAGCAGCAACTTATATATCATCTTGTGCCCCACCATATGCACAGCAGCATCTCCCACCCATCACATCTGACAAGAAGTGGGCTGACCATCACCACATCGTGATGGCAAAGTACCAGCACCCTCATGGAGCACAAACCCACTCACACATCTCCCCTGGATATACATCTCTGAGAAGGACTATAGCTGCAGGACACTACTGTATTGGATCATGTGTGTTCCACCTGTGGCCTCACAGTAAGTTCAACCTCTTCAGCACAGAGATCCCTCTATTTGCTTTTATCTCTTCCCTGAAGGCTGCTCTTCACAGCCATTTAAAATTAATGTTAAAGTGGTGCCAAGTTTAAATTGTTCTTATAAATATCTAATCCACTACTGAAAACAAAGAGAGGACACCAGCAGCAGGCTGTTTGCAAAGCGCAGCTCATCAGCAGTCCCCAAGCAGAGCCCCGTGGGAACGCAGCATCTCAGCTTCCAGCATCTTGCACGACTATTTTCAGCTGTTCACAGTCTTGGTGGGAACAGCTGGTTGTGAGCTTGGACAGGACCAAGCAGTAGTGACAAGGAGAACGAGACTGTGTCGCAGGTGACAGGACACATGCTGGGAAAGGCAGCAGACCCCAACTACCCTCAGACTGTTGGTTGCGTGAATTCCACCTCTGGCCCACTGTACAAGCTTGGCAAGGGACAACCATCACAAGCCAATCCTGCTCCTTTTTATCTCCTCCATTTCATTCATTTACTCACACTGGTGCCAAGTCTCCTTCTGATCTAGCTAAATTTTGTGGTCATTTTAGGCTAAGAAGCATCCTTGATCAACTACCACAGAGTCTACTTTTACGAGAGGCAGAGTTCTTCTCTTTTTTTTTTTTTTTTTTGGGGGGGGCACGGGGAGGGTTACTCTGTTGGCCAATACACCCTCCCAGTTCATCCAGCCACAACGCAAAGACACATTGCAAAGTTGTTCTCCAAAGTTTTATCACCCATCACAGCACAATTGTCCTCAAATCTCTTCCAGGACACCTGGAAATCAGGGAAAGGTGCTGGAAGGGTGGACTCAGTGGCTTGGAAGGCTGATGAATTCAAACCCGAAAGTAAACCAACCGAGCGTAGCTGATGGGCAGCGACATCACACTCACTTCCCTCTGGGTGAGAAAAAGTCTCTGCTGGAAAACGACCCTGTTTTTTCACCATGTTGAGATTAAAGAGAGGGCTTCAAACACGAAAAAAGCTCAAGAAGTCAGGTTTCCATGATTTGAATATAATTTCTATCATTTGCTCTCTTTAAACTTCATACACTTACAGCTTTAGACATGGGAAAGGACTAAACATCTAAGGAAGCAGCAACGCATCGAGTCAACTTGTGTTAGCGCAGCTACCAACAATGAAGTTTGCACTGGCAGGAGTACAGGGTCCCATTTCCTCTTTTGAAAGAGAAGTTACCCACTTCAATTAAAAAAGTTTAACTCTAGCATTAACAGCAACCTCACAGCCAAGCAGGAAAACATACTTGTTTCGGAACAAGTTTCAAGGGCAGGCTGGATGGGGCTTTGGGCAACCTGGGGTGGTGGGGGGTGTCCCTGCCCATGGCATGGGGTGGGAACTATATGGGCTTTGAGGTCCCTTCCAACCCAAACCATTCCATGGTTCTGTGGAAAGCAAGTAGAAGAACAGGCTCATTTTTTTCCCCCATTTAGAAGGAATTCAGTGAATATTCTAATGTGATGCCGTGTCAGCACCCTTCAGCAATAACTCAAACATTCCTACGTTATCAACACTGTTTTGGTCACAAATCCAAAATACAGCACCATACCAGCTACTATACAGAAAAGTAACTGTCCCAGGCAAAACCAGGACAGGAGACCCACAGGGACAGCCTGGAGAGGCGATATGTTAAACCACGAGTTGGTTGTGCATCCAAGTCTCCTCTCTCACCCAGCACCTTTCAAGCTGGTAAAGGTTTTATTTTGCAAGAGTGGTTGCACACCCTTGTCTTTAGACTGGAAGGACATCACCATACTGAGGTGTCCAGGGAAAAGCCCTGGCAAAACTCAAATGACAGAGCTTCCAGTTCTTGTCCAAGGGACCATGGCCCAAAAATCCCCCCTCTACCCCTTTTTTAACTTGTCTCCCACCTGCCTCCCTTCCCCCTTTCTCCAGATGCAGCTCTGGTTCAGTGCTGGCTGTTTATAACCCAAAACACATTTTGCAGATGCTCTGCAGTAAAAACCTTTGACACCTATAAAGCATTATAAATCATAGGGCACGTTAATCACCCAGTCTGAGCCCATAATCCTAACTCAGGCACAACAGTCAATGGGTTTTGCAGACTCCCTCCCACAGGCATTTTGCCTACATCAGGACTAAGCCAAAGATTTACAATTAGTCAAACATCCTCACCCTGACAGTGTTAGGCTGCACCAGGCAGCGAGTTATCAAATGCTGCGGGTTTCCTGGGATTTCAGGGACTTGGGATTTCCCATCCTTCAAACATGCGTTACTGAAGTGGGAAACATCTTTCACATGAAGCAAGCGGGAATTTACAGAGGCCACAGTATCTGCAGCCAACGGCCAACTATCTATACTGAACAGTGGCTTTGGAGGAAAAAACGCTACCCAAACCCGTTAAGGCTGTACATACAGCCAGTCTGTATGTACAGACTGGGCGAGGGGGCGACGCTGGAGAGCCACCATGCTGAGAGGGACTTGGGGGTCTGGGTCAGCAGCAAGGTGACCATGAGCCAGCAGTGTGCCCAGGCTGCCAGGAAGGGCAACCGTGTCCTGGGGGGCACCAAGCCCGGCATGGCCAGCCGGGCCAGGGACGGGATGGTCCCACTCTGCCCTGCACTGGGGCGGCCTCACCTCGAGTGCTGAGGGCAGGTTTGGGCACCACAGCACAAAAAGGGCATAAAACTGTTGGGGAGTGTCCAGAGGAGGGAACAAAGGTGGGGAAGGGTCTGGAGGGGCAGGCGTGTGAGGAGAGGCTGAAGGCCCTGGGCTGGTTCAGCCTGGAGAAGAGGAGGCTGAGGGCAGAGCTCATGGGGCCTCCAGCTTCCTCCCGAGGGGGAGCCAAGGGGCAGGCGCTGATCTCCTCCCTCTGGGGCCCAGAGACAGAACCCCAGGGAACGGCCTGGAGCTGCCCCAGGGGAGGGTTAGGGTGGGGATCAGGAGAAGGTTCTTCCCCCAGAGGGTGGTGGGGCCCTGGCACAGGCTCCCCAGGGCAGTGGTCACCACCCCGAGCTGGGCTGAGTTCAAGCAGCGTCTGGCCAACGCTCTCAGTCATCTGCTGTGATGGGGCTGGGCCTGTGTGGAGCCAGGAGTTGGACTCAATGGCCCTTATGGGTCCCTTCCAACTCGGGATATTCTATGGTTCTATGGAGTCTGAGGCTGTATTTATTGAATAGACTGTAATTTATCTTGCTGCCCAGCAGCTTGGCCTTTTGGTCAAGCAGTCGTGAATACATCAGCTTTCTGGGCTTGTACCTTCATGGTAGGATCTAGAGATGACCTGTAATCATGTTCTGCAGACTCATCTGTAAGCAGACAATGGCTTCAACATTAGCTTTGCCCTGTGCCTTTCTAGGAGCTGTGTGAGGACATGGGTCTCAATGATAAGCAAGCTCCTGGCAGGTTAAGCCCAGTTTCTGAGTTTGGTACACCTCTTTGCTCCTTGCCAGTCTACCATAGGACTCCTACCCAGTCCAAGAGAGGTATTGCTCCATCTTGAAGGCCAAAACATGCCATTCCCAGATAGACTCAGTAACACTCCTTGCAGTGCCTGGTCTGATGGCACCATGCACAACAAACGCAATTCCTGCCTGGCTCAGCTGACCACAGACCTGCTTTAGGGAATACGCAAGAGACAATGAGATAGAGGAGAGGAAAAAGCCCACATTATAATATGACAGCACAATGCCCTGTGTAAATTCAGTTCTGCCTTGAAGGCTAGCTGCAGTCACACTTCAGACAAGATCTTCTTTGGCAGATGGCTTTGGGAAAAGTTGGGAGAAATCCTGCCTTTTCGTCTTCCCCACTGTGGAAGGAAATTTCCATCCCCATCAAAGCTCTGAATGCATTTCGGTAGCTGAATCCAAATCTCACTGAGCAAGACAACACTTGAATGGTGCCCATGCTCCCAGGAGAGCAACATGCAACCCCAGACACAAGGAGAGGTCTGCCCTGACTCCTGGACATCTCCATAGACCCAGGAGAAACAGGTTTCATGAGGGAACAAGACTGCAAACACAGACAGCACAATTCCTGCAAGGAATCCTGCAACCACAATGACTGCAATCCTGAGGGAGTTCAGCAAACCTTAAAGCAGGAGCCGGAGACTGGGCAGGGTGAGGTGTACACATGCAGGTATGAGCATCTGAACCCCTTCCCCTGCGCAACCATCCGCCCTGTGTCATCTCACAGCCTCTCTGTAAAACAAACGGCTCAAAGGTGAATTTAAAGGACGTTTAAGTGCTGTGTAAAGCCCTAGAAACAGGGTAGTTTCACTTTCAAGTCCAAGCATTTGGAAGATTATTGAAAAAAGGAAAAAAAATCAATATTTAATCCAACAGTTGGATTTTCCTGCATTTAGCCCATCACTCCCACAAAATCTGACACATTCATTCATGAGGATTCAGCTCTGAATCACGGGTCACATCCAACATGCAGCATCCAATGCCTTAGCGCCCAACCACAAATCAAACAGCCTCTTTCCATCAAAAAATCCTGTGCCCTCAGGCCTACGGTCATGAACATTACCGATTTGAAACCGCATGGAAAAGGGTAAATTCACCCATCCTCTAATAATGGTTTTCAGCAAAGCAAGCAATTTCTGTGACCAGCGACCTTTGGCCGCCTAGGATTAACACTGAAGACCCAGCAAAGTCCCAGCTCCAAAGCCTATAGTCACACAGATATCATGCCAGCGTGGCTTAGATCATCTGTTCGGGTCATTTAACAGCTCTTGCCAAGCAGGAATTACAAGAGCATTTCAACTATAAAGCGAATTAATACCCGTATCACAGGCACAGCACAGCAATCCATTATGTTGATGGATCACAGTTCCTCATTTGTCTTTTCACAAAAGAACAGGGGGGAAAAAAAAGCCATCACAAGCCTCATTTTAAGGCCACGTGATGTTTTTAGCCAGATGGACCATCTTGAATCATTCACATTTTATTTAAGGGAATAAATTTTAACAGCAAGGGCCTAATTCATTAAGAAGGGTTTGATATCTCATTTATACGGGCTTGCAGCTACAAGAGCAGCGATAGATACTTTAAAAGAATGGAGAGGCATTACAAGTATTAGATATTTCCCCCCCTCCAATCTCTCCTCCCATATCTACACAGTTCAGACACCTTGCGTTTATTTAACCAGAGGATTAGGAGACGCGTGACGTAAAAACACGATCTCCAAAAGAAAAGCAGCAGCGCAGCTCCTCGAACGATGCTGCTGCTTTCTAGTGAGCGTGTTGAGCTGCCCCACGGGCCACAGCAAACCCACTGCCTTCACCTCTCACACCAGATGCCAACCAGGGCACCTGCGTGAATCACTTATTTAAATCATATGGGGTAGTTCAGTTGCTAATCTCCATTAGACCAGCTCTTCAATTTTTTTCTGCTAAATGAGCACCAGTGATGTTGAAACAAAGCTGCTTGCAGAAAGGACAGGGAGATGCATCTGGCTCTGGGCATTTCTGTATTTCTCCCCTGCTCTTGTGCATGCCCCAGTTGTCCCCATCTCTTTGCTGTCACCACAACATACCCTTAAGATAACGTGTTTCGGTAGCTCAGCAGCAGCCAACACGTGCCATAACACTACCTGTAACATTTATAATATACCAATTATATTGGTGTCTAACACTGCAGCAGAATTGTGAGCAGAATTTGGGGGCTGCTCTGCTCCTCACTGGGCTGCTGCGACTGCTCTGTGCATCAGCTAAAGTATGTCCTGCTGTAAGCACGTCTGTAGCTGGTCAATGGACTGAGAGATGCCTCTGTATTATTCAGATTTAAAAATAAAAGCTACAAAGCAAACGTGTTCAGTAACTCTTGCACTGCATTATCCCAGGTGGGACACGCTGCATGTCTGGCACAGGGGGTCCAGAGGAGCTGTGGCTGCCCCTGGCTCCCTGGCAGTGCCCAAGGCCAGGTTGGATGGGGCTTTGGGCACCTTATGCTGGTGGGGGGGTGTCCCTGCCCATGGCAAGGGGTTGGAACTAGATGAGCTTGTGAGGTCCCTTCCCACCCAAACCATTCGATAATTCCAAGTATGAAAATCTGGATGATTGCCATGGAAACACTGGTACATTCATTAATATACAAGGAGGAATTCAGAGAGAGAAGTCTCAAGGAAGATGATCAGGGTGGACATCTCAAGCTAAAGCTTGAGCCATTTTTGTTGCTGTTTTGGCAACAGCTACAACTTCCACGTCTCAGATCAGCTTTCCCAGCACAGGGCACAACGCGACGGGCTGCAGCTTCCTCCCATCTCTCCCAGCAGCCATCCCTGGAAACCTTCAGACTCTGGCCCTGTCTCTCAAAAAGCTCACTCCAGTTACAGGTCAGAAATCAGCATCCTCAGCCAACTGTCTGAACATTTAGAGTTTCCTCTTTCAGCAGTGATTATCTTCAAGAGCTTCAGGCATCAACCGTATCTGCTCTCAGCCTTTCTTCCCTAAGCTGAGCACGGCAAGTTTGAAGTCATTACTTTCCAAATACTTTCTAGGAAAAGCTTGGCTAAACCCCCTGATAACATGTAATGGATTTCCTGGGAAGCACAGGCAGCCTAGACTTCTGTCTGAAAATCAAAGATAAAGAGGGGAAAAAAAAAATACAGGAGCCATCTCCTCAGGCTGCTGCTGGAGTAAGGACAAAAGAAACATGGAGTTTTCTTGAATATCAGCAACAGGACAAGTCCAGTTTTGTCCTGGCTTGCTGGGGATCTTCAGAGTGTTTGAAGGCCCATTTCTTCTGTGTATCCTTCCCTAATTTTAAGGTGGTGTCCCCAGCTGTCTTCCCCCATCCCCTCCCAACATCCCAAAGCCTCTCCTCCTGCATGGAGACCACTTGCCAATCAGTCCTCAGAGCTACTTGCCTACAGACGCACTAATTATTCAGCCCTGTTTTAAGCCGTTAACTCAAGGTTGGTTTTCACTGCAACCCAGAATGAAAACCAAGGGTGGTAAAGGTCCATTGCTACAACCATTTTTTTGGTTTGCTATTCTGTGGTTCTGGAGCTTCACCGGCCACTTAGGGACTTCCTGGTGCACCTTAAACAGGTTTCTTTACGTAAACAACCTACCAACATTCAGTAGTACTTTGCTCACCTTCCCCAATTACCCTTTAAGGCAAGACCACGCACACAATGGTTTCAGGAAGGAAAGGAGAAGCAGCATCTGCTACATCTAAAAAGGTGCAAAAGCAAACAGGAGGAAGGAGGGATGATGGGCTCTAGCAGTGTAATTTTTCACCCAGGTAATTAGTACAATGTGTAAAGAAAAAACAGTCAGGAGGGAGCACATCTGGCAGCTATAACAAGGAAACACCACAATCTGCATAAAACCCTGGAGGGCCATAACATTGGAAAAGTCACAAGGCACCTTTGTGTATCTGAGGGGGGCTGGCCTGGCCATCACAGGGGGCTCAGGCACGGATCACTTCAAAGTCTCTGAATAAAGTAGTAGTGACAAAATATTAGAAATTCTGTAAGCCATTGCTATATGAGCTAATCAGTCCCCTATAAAATGGTCAGGCCTGCTCAGGGGCCACTTATAAAACTACCCAGAGGCTGAATTTGCAGGCAGACAAGTTAAAGCTGCAGAGAACACAGTTGTGACCCACCAAGGTAGCTGTGATTCCTGGTGGCATCGGCCGCAGTGCCACACGAGATACTGTCCCTAGCTCCTCACCTCCAAACCAACAGGCAACAGTCAGTGCCATCAGGAAGCCCCTAAGCACAGGTACCAGGGAGATTTTTAGAAGCGTCCATGTTAGGATGGTTCCTGGGATTCAAAATTCAGTGGTGGCCACCACCAAGTCCTCTCACAACAGCTCATCTTCTATGCCTCAATTTACTAGTCACAGAGAAAAAAAACCAAGCCGGCAGAGGGACTTATGCCCCTTCACACACTAAATATAGGAGGTTGTGTTGATTACAAGCTTTGGTATTTTGCCTGAATATTAGCAATTCCATTTATTAACACTGGAACTTTATACTGGAGAGGAAAGGGGGGTAACCTGGAGAGTGCTGAGCAAGTACTGGTTGGCTTGGGAAATTCTCAGCTCCCTCCCACTTCAGCACGCCCATCTGCTGCAGAGGCCTCAGGGCAGGAAGGTTGAGGCACTCTGCCAAGCTCTATTAAAGTTTTTATTGCACTAAATCAGAGCAGCCCCAGGAAGGTGTTCATAACACTTCTCAGTATTTTTCCCAGCGAAGGTATAAAAGCCTGTTTGTCAAGGGAGATGGTGAATGAAGCAACGCTCCTGGCCCAAGGTGCCTTCAGGGAGCCTGTATTATCTAGCTAGTGCTGCCCCTTTATTGATCGGGCACCGAAGACCCTCAAACTGTGATCCACCAGCGTATAACAGCAGCTCCTGAACTCCACAAACCATGGAGCATCTGCTGCTGGGTTCAGAAGACGTGACGCACTACAAGACATCGCTCCGGCTTGACAGCTCTTCACTGATGGGAGTAGCAAGCCCACAAAGCAACAGCAACAAGGAGACATCTCTGCTAAAATTACTGAGTATTCACTGTCAGAAGAGGGTGAAGGCAGAAAGGGAAAAGGTTGCAGCAGCTATTGGGAGGACCAGGGAAACCACAAAGGAACAAGAGATGACACACAAGGACACATGTTCAGGGATGGGACAACAAAAAAGCAAGGAGACTTGCTGACACATAGAAATAGAGTCTAACTACAGCAGTGGGGAGATGGCACCCAACAGCAGTGCTGGAAGCAAGGGCTGCAGGAGTAGCTTTCCCAGCACCAGAAGCTGGTGGGTACAAAGCAGCCATCATTTCCAGCTCTTCGACCAGGTCCCTTGTGCTGCTCCCATCAGCAACTAATGAGGAGCTTTGACAAAAGAAGGGGGAAGTGCTAAAAAAAAATAATCACCAAATCTTCAAAAATCATGAAGTTTGAGACGCACAGAGGCAAAGGCAGTTCCAAGGCAGGAAGGCAAGAGCTTTGAGCAGACTGTGATCATATACACATCTGCCCTACAGAGCCACACTGAAAGATAAGAGTTATTTTTTTAAGCTGGATTCTGAACAAGCTGTGCTTTTAAGGACAACAAAACATCATTATACCCCAAAAAACCCAACCCTGAAAACCCATGTTTCCTTGACCATCAGTCCTGACCACCTCCAAAGCTTTCAGAGAAATCCAGTCCAGAGCCTAGATGTGCATCTCATTAGCTCCAGTTTCACCATCTTCCCAGGGTCTTCACAAGGCAATGGTTTATCAGATGCTCAGGCTAACACTGGTGGGGTTAGAGCTTTCAGAGAGCAATTTCTGTACGTACGAGATTTCATCACTAACACTGCTCCTTCCACTCACAACATCCCAGGGGTGTTTACAAGAGAAATAGGAGGAAGAAAAGAGATTGTACAAGTACCACAAAGTGCACGATTATTGCACTAAATCAGAGCAGCTGATGAAGAGACCTCATGAAGAGACCTCCGTTTAAATGTTGTAGGTGACACTGAAGAGCAGGAAAATCACAGGGATCTTGCAATTTCAGTCACCTGGGATGCAAAGTTGCCAATTTTGTCTTCATTTCCAGGTGATGACAGCCCTTCATCCTGTATGCAACCAAACTGGGCACCGATCCCTGCCTATTCTTGGCAATTTTATGGCAGAAAAGACAGTTTTGTCAACATGGGAAGCTTCCAAGGGAAACTGGGGAGACAAGAAGAGATCCCAGTTACATTTTGCCTGCCTCAACTTGTATCTCAGAAGGGTTAGAGGTTGGGAAGTAGAGTATCAGCTGTGCCCACCACTAAGCAGAGAAGCCAAAGTCTTTTGCAAATGGTGATAGTATTTTATCCTGTTTGACAGGGAACTAAGATAGATAAATAAAGATCCCAAGATTTTTCAATATACAGTGACTGCCCAAAAGAGAGTCACCCAATAAAAGTGGCTGCTTCTGTTTGTTGGATAGATAAAAATCATCATTGCAATTCTCTTCTGCAGAAAATCTCTTTCCCCGCTCCCACCTAGGATGATTTCCCAGGCGTGATATTTGCTGTGTACAGACAACGTAGTTTTGGAAGCAATAAAAAAAACCTGAACAAAACCAGTTGATAGATTTAGCTTCATGTTTATACAGTGCAACCCATCAACATCTCCCACGTGGATACTGATCCTGCAACATCTCTGAAAGGATTTTAAAAGGTGCTGCAGCTTGCCCTGGACTCTACCCCAGGAGCAAAAGCTATTCCGGTGTTGTAATACCCAGCGGCAGTTCGTTTCGGGTGAAGCACACAAGCTACACACAGAATATTGTGTTTATACACTGCAATTAGCAGCACCACTCTTCGTGTTTTTAATTGCTGGCAATCCATCAACAGGATCGTGGTATCTGGGAGCTACCTTGGAAACTTCCATATGAACTTCAGCCCTGTAAAAGCACATACGGCAACCACAAGGCAAAGTTATTCACCTGCAGTTTCTGTGTCCAGGGCCATAGAGCCCTGTTAAGATGATGCACTGACTTCATAAGAACTTCCTGGGTCAAATACCTGATGAACAAGCTGTAGTTAGATCAGAAATTGCTTCCTTACACCAGCTACAGAGATTATAGTGGTCTGAATCTCAGCAAGACCCTTTCTTCTTTTATATGCCTTTCATGAAAACAAAAAAAAAAAGAAAAATTTAAAATTTAAATGTAAAAATTTAAAAACTGTGGAAGATGAACTTGCCATTTAAGCTGCAGAAAAAAAGAAATTCTGCAGCTGTCCAAAATTTAAAAAGGAGACCAAGTGTGCAGGTTGGGTGCCTTCAGCTCCCCTCCTCCATTCTCAGACGGTCAGAGGAAAGCAAGAGAGAATTACAATTCTAGCAAGCAGTCTCCCAAAAAACTTCAAACTCAAGCTTACAATTAAAATTCTCATTTTCATGTAAATTTTTTATGTGTAGTAGAAAGCCTGATCTGCATACATTTGGGAGAAAAGGATCGGAATCATTAAAACTCTGCCTGTTAAGCTGCAGCACAATTCAAAAAAATATTCACAGTCATCGGCAGAAGATTTCAAGGGCACAAGGTTGGGTCATAACCCAAATTTAGGTGAAGGCCTTTTATTCTAAAAAAGTTTGATCTTTTAAAAAGAAGGCAGATAGCCATGCTGTAAGCATACACCAAGGAAAGTTGCTCTTTGACTATGTGCCATACTTTCTGATAATTAAAGAGTATAAATATAATATGTACGTACCCTATTTTTTCCTTCCCAGGTAGCTGTAGATTTTCACAAGACTTAAGACCTCTCAAGGATGTCATGCCCCTTTTTATATGGGTCATGCTCAGGAAAATATGTTTCATACTACAATTGCCTCTACTCTGGGCTTGCAGGGGCTGAGTTACTGCAGGGTTGGATGCAGAGCAATACAATAGGTATTATCATCAATAAGTCACTGCCTTTGCGTAAAGCAAAGGGGCACCTAAGTTATGGTGTGCTGTTTTCCTGGTTAATCATTCAGATACACCTAAATCTTGTGGCTGGATAGACATCAGCTGTAGACAGCATATTGAAAACTCCCTATCCCCATCCAATACCTTGGCATCTTGGCAAGTTTTCCCACACATCCCAGAAGTCCTCTCCTGCAGATGAGACATCACTAAACCTCAATGCTGGGTGCATTCCATATGTTGGGGTCCGTTCATCCCTGCTTCAGAGATTTGCTCAACTGCGGAGATTGGAGTTTGCAGTATAGGTGGTCCTGAATTTGAGCGATGCCATGAAACGCTCTCCCACCTCGATCCAGAGAGGTGGAGGGATGCTAAGACTGGGTTGCAGCCCATAGAAGTTACCTCCTTGCTCGAAGAGCAACTTAAAAAGGAGGTTTCTTACTCATCTCTTGCACATATGCCAGAGTTCACATCCGTTCTCTGCAGTACTCGAGAACATGCAAATAGACTTGTCCAACAGAGGACAACTAGCCTTCATTTGCACTTTTTTCCTCCCAAACAGTCCTACAATCTCTCGCTCCAGCAGTAACACCTGCGAGGCACTTTACCAACAGCAAGATGGGAACAAATTCTTCATACCTTGGGTGTGCATAGCCCGTAGCTAATTTTAGCCTTTCTTCTCTTGCTCCTGCAAGAGCCAAGTTTTCTCCTTTTCATTATTCAGAGTGGAAGTTAGACCTCATGCAGACCTTGATAACACCAACTTAGAGATTGAATGTATTTTTAAGCCTAGCACAGGTACTTTAAACACAACAAATTCCTTTCTCGCACTAGAAAAATGATTGAAATTCCAAGTAGAATTGGAAGGCTACCACTTATTTTTTGGTAAAATAAATCAGTGCAAGCAAAGCCGGTTTTCACTGGAGAAAAAAAAGTCAATGACAATTTCTCTATAGCTTTTTAGCTAAGAAGCGTAATGTTCTGGTTCATAAGGCATACGGACTAAAGCATTTTGAGTACTTAAGTTAATATATACACACATGCCAGGCCATTACATCCCACTGTTTTCCTGAGAAAGTCTTAAAAAACTAACTACACCCTCTGCTACGGATGTGCCCGGGTATTTGCTCAAAGAAAACTTCTGCTGGTGGAGCAGTGGTCATTCAGACTAAGCTGGGAAGACTGAAAGTAGAGGAAAAACAGCACAAACATTTCTACTTTGCAAAAGGAAATTTGTTTTATGCTGCACAAATGCAAGCCGTCACTTCTCAACTCACATGGGAGCTCCGGCCAACACTACCACCAACAATCAATGCAATTCAGAACCAGGAGCATTTTTGGCAGAGGATCTACCGCCTAGAAGTGTTTTCTCCTTAACAGCCTCTTTTCCAGAGGAAAAACACTCCACAGCCAGGAAGATCCCTGGTTATAGGCTTAAACACAAAACAGAGCAGCTAACTGTCACCAGAGCAAAACTAAGCCCTCAAAAAGCAGCAAAAGAATCTCCTGGGATCATTGCCAGGAGAAACAAGATTTAAGTTTCATTTTATGTTTATTTCTTTAAGTAATAAGCAGACTAAAAAACCTCTCCAGACAACACGAGGACACAGAACAGTAATACACAACAACCATTACCCAGACGATGCAATAGGGCAGCGTTGACAGCAGTTTTTTCACGTCTTCCTAGAAATACATCAGGTCTCACGAGACCCCATCTCACAGCCCCAAACAACAGGGAAGGCACAAGTCCAGCCCCACTGGCTGGATTCCCTCTCCCAGAGCTCTTAAAAACTGCATTTATCCAGGAAGAGGCAAAAGTCACCTCTAAGAGCTCTCCTGCTTACCCCCAGCTAGTTCTTACCTCCCATTGTCTTTTCCCTGCCTACGAACTTGTCTTCACATGCACAGAAGCTAGAGACTATGCAGAAATGCAAGTCCTGCTCTTCAGCCAAAGAAACTGCAAACACACCAGTAAAACACAGAGCAAGGAGCAAAGCGGAAGTCTTTCCCAGTACCAAAAGGAAAATTTGGACAG
Source organism: Psophia crepitans (assembly GCA_013399095.1). Lineage (NCBI taxonomy): Eukaryota > Metazoa > Chordata > Aves > Gruiformes > Psophiidae > Psophia > Psophia crepitans. The sequence continues at coordinate 153,120 of VWZZ01003255.1, forward strand.
ATTTGGCCAAACCACACCACTCAATCCCTTTGAGCACCACGACCAGCTAACCGTGCCCATCTGCGACATCAACTACATGGTGAGGACATCCCACAGACCTCCAAGCCATGGGACCAGTGATTTCCGTGGTCTATCCAAGCCAACAATAAAAATCATCAAATATTCAGTGCTTTTGACCCAGACCCACCCCAAAGCCACTGGGAAGAGATGACGCAGTCAACTACCCACCTTGGTGGTGTCATCATGTGACCGCTGGTACCGTTTCCAGCGGCAGCCGTAGATCCCCGTCAGACAGGACAAACATAGCTGCGGCTCGTAGTACTGCAGCGGTTGGTGTTTAACCATGCTCCTTCCAGCCCCTCAGGAGCGAGGTATCAGAAATCCATCAGGTCCTGGGAGTACCCTTCAGCAAGAAAAAATGAGAGGGGGGGAAAAAGGAAATTAAAAATGCCAAGCAATATTTCAATACATTAACAAGCGATTTAATAATTAACCATGTCCTTTGGCTATTAAGAGAGTAGGAAGGATAATCAGATCTATTCCCCATCCCGCCAACATCTCCGGCTTGTTACTCAACGAGACTGAGAAGTTTAATTAGTTTGCAAGCTATTTCCTTGTGTAGTTTCTCCCACCCCAACTAAAAGCAAATGTATTCATAGGAGTTATCAGCAAGAAAGGCCACACAAGGATAAGAGCAGTACACAGATTATTTGGAGCCCAGATGATTAGATTTTTATGACTGACTGAAATGTAAAGAACCATATCCTCTGCAAGCACCTTAAAATTGATTCCGGGACCTCTGCAAAGTTGAAACCCAGCCAAGCTAAATCAGTTTATCTTGAGCATCCTATGGAGCCTGCAAAACAGTTCCAGATGAGGTCCTAACACTTCTGCACACACTGGAGAAGGCAGCTATCACTCTCTCCCTTTACTCTCTCCAATGAGCACTCACAGCAGGGATGCAGAGCTGGTTGCAGCCTTCACGCAGGAGAAAGATCCCCTCTCCACCAAACAGCACTGACTCCCAAAGGACCAGACTGACTCCGATGCAACCACTCTGTTTGCCACGCGCGGGAACATCACTGTTTCGAGGGAAAGTACTCTGCTCCATCGATCACACACGTCATGCGTCACAAGGCTTCCTTTTTCTTTTTTTATATATATATTTAGACACTCGCTTTTGTCTCTGGTAAGATTAGTATCAAGAACAGACCAAGTAATCATACATTCTTACTAATTCATAGAGCCAGTGTTCAGGGATGAGAACCTCAGAGCAAACAGTTGCCAGCCCGGTGGCGTCATGCTGCTCTCAGCTCCATCAGGGGTTTTCCACCAGCTCCTGGCGCACAAGCGTACGCCCACAGCCCCACACATTGCTGTTGAGTGGATAGCGAGTGCACTGCAAGTGATGTTCAACAGCGGTTGGGCTGGCAGGGTGCTTGGCTACCTTTCCAGAGCGCGCCCAGTTGCGTGCACGATGCGTGGGCAGTAAGGAAATTGCACCTTCTCTAGGGGAAACACTTTGCTTCCTTTTCTGCCAGATCCCCTGTGCTCAGGGCTTGCAAAAAAGCTGTAACAGCTATGAGTAGCAACATCCTCACTAACATCAGCGAGGCGTGACAGGACTTAAGAGGATAACCTAGCCGCCCAAGAGCCTTTCATTGCCACATCCCATGGAAGGGATCCCAAGAATGGGGCTGACCGTACCATTCGTTGTAGCCAATGCATAAGGGGATGGTGCAGGTGTTGCAGACATTGTGTCAGAGTCTAGAAATGTCAACGAGGGCACAGACAGCTCAACCCTTTCAGCTTCTGTCCTTTTTTGTGTCCGTTTACACTCTGTGCTTCATACTGACAGACTAGGACAGCCCTGTCCTGGTTTTCTCTAATCAGGACTGATCAGCATCCAGGAGGCAGACAGACCTTGCTAGGTGGTTGCTGTCCTTCCAAAGCCCACCAGACCATTGCCATGCTGTCTGCAGAGCCCACAGCCCATAGGTCCTCTGCCTTCCTATTCTACAGACACACAAAACATAGCTTTGTCCTTCCAGCAAACCTCTCTAACACTCTGGGCGCCGCTTGAGGCGCTGACCCAGGCAGAGGACATGAGATGTGAAGGACTTGCATATCTGTTCATAGCCGGCCTGGATCCCCACGTGGTTTTGTTCATCCCCTCAGGGAGGACATGCAGGACAGCGGCACAAACACAGCCAGTCTGAAACGAGAGCTGTTTGCTGATCATGTCACCCCGTGCTCTCCCAACTCATCTGCCCCTAAGCGCTGCTGTACCACCTCCACGACCTCCTGCTTGAGGTCACCTCCCTGCCTGCATTCCATCTCTTCTCACGCTATTTATAAAGCTCAGCATTAGTCACAACACAAGTTGCCTCCTATCCTCAGCTTTTTCCTGCTTCAAGATTGTCCCTACAAAACGAGTTCCCCAGTCTGCCTTCCCCACGCGCCAGCAGCACGCTGCAGGCAGAAACAACTGTCAGTTAGAATAGGACAGAAACACTGAGGACATGCAAAGTTAGATGTTATTTAAGGGTCTTGGACAAACCCGTAATCTCTGCCCTGAAGACCCTAAGCAGCAAGTGACGTACAAGTTATCACGGGACATGAGCAGGATGTAAAAGTTGTGCACAGCCTATTAACAACTCCACTGCCAAGCCCCACAGTGCCATCCTGAAATCCTAGTAGGCTACATCCATTATGAAAATTCCTTCACAAATTAATCTCCAAAGGACAGCATCTCTCCAGGTTCCTACCTCTTCTTGCTTTAGTCATGCAAGTCAAGAGGGCGAGCAGACCACCTCTACCTACAAAAGCTTTAACCATATATTTTATTCGCTGGCTTACAAGAACTGCTTTGCAAACTCAACACAAATGGTACACTCGAGCATTTCATCACTTCACTCCTCTGGGAAGCCCCATGCTGCTCTTCAGCCTGAACACCTGGAGAAGTACACCAATCACACATGGATGGAGTGTCAAAGCTGGCAAACCCTGACTTCTCAAATAGAAATCCAATTCACCTGAAGTGGCAGGAGCCCAAAAGTGGAGGCTGCCCTTCGGAAATAATAGGACTCATGTTATAGATCCACCATTCCATGAACAAAGTTAAAGCTCAAGCACTTATCGTTAAGCCTCTAGCTGAAATGTCACAGCAGAACTCACAGGAGGCAACTGGTAAGACTGGGAAGGGAATCTAGTGAGTTTGGGCCAAGTACCACAAGGCAGCAGGTACATGAAGAGTTCTCAGGGCTATCACCACGATCCCTGATTCAACATGTTTAAGATGCAAACATCCCTCTCATGACTGCATATCCAAAGCAATCGGTTAAACACATGAACTTTGCTGCATAGCCAGAGCTAGTGGAGGCATCAAAGCCTTTTCAAACAGCATTGCTTTAGTAAGGTGCGAGTGCACTTCAGAGATGGGGAGAGACCAGCAATCAACCCTCCTCCCTGACGAAAAATCCTATCAGGAACACCAACAGCCAGGGTAGATGCAAGAGCTCCCAGTTTATTGCCCACCTATCAACCTCCTGCAGCAGCATCTAATCCAGCATCTCCCAATCTCCTGGCAGAGTTCAGGAGGGACGCAAGTGTTCTTAGTACAAAAGGACAACCCAAAAGCAAGCCTGCCCACCAACATCATCATCAGAAGGCACTGCTGGAAGGCTTTTAAGAGTAGAAAAATCTACTAAAAACAACCAAAAGGCTAGGAATTATAAGCAAAGCGAAATACAGCTAAAAGGCTCCACAAGCCACCAAGTGAAGCTCTCACTCTGGTTCCTCTTGCCAAACCCCAGCACAAGCAGATGCTATGGGAACCCATAGAGTCAGGTTGTTCTCCAGAGCAGTCATCAGAAGCAGAGAGAGAAGAAATCCAACATGGTTTTTAAGAAAATAGCCATTCCTGTATGCAGTTGAATTGCATGAGGCACAACCTTCAAGCCTAAAATCATCCCCTCTTCTCCATGAATGTCATGAGCAGACACATAGAAGCCCACAACAGAAAGGAAAGCACAAAACACAGCACCCATCCTCCCCACCACACACGCAGACACCTGAGTAGTAACAGGAGACACAGGAAGAGAATGAAGCACACCAAGCAAGATGCTGCTCGAGAGAAACCACACTGATACCACCTGCCCAGAGATCCTTGCTTGGCCAAGATGACGGACTGAATACTTCTGCTTCCAACAATTGATTTAATGGAGAGAAACAGAAAGTCCGTACCTTACAATCACTGTTCCCATGACATCTACAGCTTTGAGGTGGAGAAAGCAGGCTATGAATGATTCAAACCTCTGCTGGTTAGCATTACATACAGAAACGAAAACAGGAAGCAAGACAACATACATTAATTATTCAAATTCACCAGAAGGAGGGGGGGGGGGG
>VWZZ01003255.1:157531-176018 GCA_013399095.1 Psophia crepitans
GGAGGAAATAAAGTAAAAAACAAACCCACACAAGCTCTCAACCTTGACTTTAAAGATGCATCATCTGCCAATGGCTACAAACATCTTGGAGCTGAATTTAGTTCGCCAGCTAGCTTACCCCAAAAGGGGGAGCAGGGTAGAGTCCATCTGCAACACAGCAGGAGCATTTTCTGAAGGTTTCAGGATGCCTAATTAGCACACATTGCATTCCTGAGATACTGGACTGTAGGTATCCATTACAGCCTGTGATACATTATTCCTTTCCAAGCAGCTTCACAGCAAAAAAAAAAGTATTCGAGTCACAAATTTAAAAAGGAAGCTCTCTAGGGAGATCTGGCCTAAAAATTTGGATTTTTGTCTCCGAGTTAACTCCTCCATCCCTGTAGCCTTAGATCAATACTCAGAAACCTGGAGTGGCAAAGGAACAGAGCAATCAGGACCATTGTTAAACCACCTCAGTGCTATCATTTTAGCGAAGGGAAGAGCAGCAGCACAAGTCCTGAGGTGCACCGAGTAAATAATGCGATTGGAACCAGGAGCAGCAGGTTTAACAGCACTAACCCTCTCACAAGGCTTGGTACAGTCCGAGCACTCCCTTCTAATCCCCCTTCAAATTTAGGTGGGGTTTTTTTTTTTCCTCTCCATCAGCCCACTTTCATGCAGGTCACACTGATCTCATTCAGCATCTTAGGACAAATCCTTTAATAGCCCAGAGACAAGCAGCTTACCGCACATCCAGCAACACTACCGACAGCACACAATACTGTGTGGTCTGGGGGGGCAGATAAGAGCTATGGGTTCTTGCCTGCCTTACCCTGACCTGCTACCTTCAGCCTTCTCCCACATACCCCAGGCTGGTTCGGTACAATAAGCACGTGACCTCTTGCTTGAGCCTGCCAAGGGCTCATAAATTGGATCGGCACATTCAAGAAAGAACCAAAACATAGCCAAGGGTGCTTCAATGGATGCTTGTGAATCCTGAAGTCTAAAGGGGATGCTGGAGTTTGCAAACCCAAGCGCCTGGGGAGGACATAGTGGTCTACAACATCTCCATCCATCAAGATGCAGCTGGAAAGACCCAGCAAATGGAAAGCATAAGCTTTCCATGAGGAGGCTCCCATGGTTCCAGAGAGGCAGATTTGTTTGGAGAGTGCAGGGAACAGCAGAAAAATGCCATCACTGCCACAGGCGGACCTCCACGTGCACCCTCCATATCTGGAGAAGCCAAAAGGCCAGGTGGACACTTAAGCCAAGCAGGTCCCAAGCACACGAGGTGCAGTCTGCCAAGAAAACAGGCTTAAGGAAACTTGCCCTGCTTGCAAAGCAAATAAATACAGAAAATCTAGACTCCAAAGCTGTTGAGATATTTATTACCTTTTTTTGCTAACCCATTTTGAAAGACCTTTGACAGATTGTACCAATTCCCACATTAAAGGAAGTGTTTTTCCTCTCATTGGTGACTCAGGGGATCACTGTTTATCAAGGTCTGTATAATTTCAACATCTCTATCTCTTAAGATTCTCAAGCTATTTACACTTAAAACCTTGTTAAGGAAACAATTACCTATACCAATTAGGTAAGAACATCACTGATAACCAATTATCCCTATTGATATTCTGGTAAGCCTTCTTGTCAATTTTTTCCCCAGTTATTTGAGGAAAAATCAGTGTTTTCCAGCATACTTTCTCAACAACAGAATTTAAGCCCTTCTAAAACAAACCCTCAAGTTCTATGCGCAAATAAGAAATCCCTTCTGTTGCCCATCCAGGGCGGAAATGATTTAAAGCATTATAAGGAGCCGATCTAAAGTCTTACGACTTTCACAGACTCTTCATAGTTTTCATAGCAATATTTTCATTAATATACTGAACTCATCCAAACGAAAGTAATGTAATTTCACTTTCCCCAACTTGGAAGATGGAAATGGAAGAGGGACAATATCCCCATCTGTTTACGAACAGAACAGCTCTTACAGAGGGATGTTTTCTATAGCCGTTCCCACAGGAGGAAATCTATATGCACGCACACACGCACTGAGTACTTTCCACATTTTGTTGGCCCAGGCCCAGAACATCTCAACTTGCAAGATCAAGATTTCATTTCAAGGCAGGAATGGAAAGAGAACACCCTAAAGCCATAAACAGCCTCAACTGCTGAAATGATGCATTTTAGTGGTGGAAGGTGCCCAAGGAACAGCTGTGATGACCCCCTGACTATTGAAGACCTCTTGATGACCCAGTGGGGTTATTCTTTCCAACAACATTGTTGGAAACTGGGCTGGGTTTGATGTCTCCCACCCATTTTTTCCAGTCTACAAACATTCAATTTTATATAGATGACACTGAAGAGTCCCTGCACAAATAAAAACAGCAGATGTGTTAAAATGCCAATTGCCATCTAATTTTTTTCCTGGCTAACAATCATAGAATCTTTAAGGTTGGAAAAGACCTCTAGGATCATCAAGTCTAACCATGAACCCAACACCACCATGTCTACTAGACCACATCCCAAAGTGCCATGGCTACAAGCTTCTTGAACACCTCCAGGGACAGTGACTCCATCACCTCTCTGGGCAGCCTGTTCCAAGGCCTGACCACCCTTTCAGTGAAGAAATTTTTTCCTAATATCCAACCTAACCCTCCCCTGGAGCAATTTGATGGACAACAACAATAGAAGACAACCTGAAACAAAGTGTTGCTTGCCACGTGCATTTCTGCATGTAAGTGGAGTCTTTGGGATGAAAATTGAGGCAGGAAAGCACACATTGCCAAAACACCCTTGTCCTAAAAGCCAAAAGCTGCTGCCCCAATGACAGAAAACAACCAGAGGAAAATAAGCAAAAAATTTCAACGATGTCTACAGGCCTTGCCTTGATCCAGCTAACAAGTCTTACACCTCTCAAAGGAAACATCATTGTCTCCCTGGTGCCTGGAGATGCCAAAACCCTATGACTACATCCTAATCCAGGGCAACAGCCTGCAGAGCCACTTTGATTCACAAAGTTGCCAGTGATGACCCAAATAGTCAGGATCTGGCTGACGTGTAGCCCCTATGGGTCTGAACTGTTGTTTATTGTTCTTAATTTTTTTAAAAAAATTAACACTTTGAAACTAGGGCAGCATGTAGTCTGGGGGTTGTACACTTCCAGTTAATGAGAATTCAGACTTCAAAAGATAAACACTTCAAAGGGATTACAAAAGAAAAACTTAGACTTTAATCTCACTAAATAAATAAGCACAGTACATGCTAACGCCCTCTGCGATCTAGCTTCTTAACGTTTTCCACCAACTAAGGGCACGTTGGGTGCCTAGCATTTTAAAAAGGATTGAAGAAGCGGAACAGGACACCCGAAAAACCTGTACAAACTTCTTGCAGAGCAATAACCAAATGCAATCTCTGCTTTCTGCACAAGTTTGAGCCTTTGCAAGAAAACTTTTCAAGCAAAGGCCTTGGCACAGTTCTGAAAACCCAACACCTGCTATAGTCAAAGCTGCTGAGACGAGTCGAGTTCTCTCTTTCTCTCAACCTGGGAAGCAACCAGCACAAGTTACACGGATCTTTCTAATATCAGTAGATGATGTGTTGTGTTTTCATCTGTGATAGCAGCAGTGGTAGTCACACATTGCCTGACTTCAGGTTGTACCTGCACTGACACATCACGGCAGAGTCCTTGCCCTACAAGCATGCCCTCAGGGAGATGTCACAGAACATGACAAACAGTCTCAGTAAGAGAATTCCCTGATTAGTTCAATTCCTACCCCAGATGTCCAAGACAGATCAAGTTACTCTATCTTGGCAAAGACCACTAGGGATGGACAAAGCACAATCCTGTTCATTGTCAGTTCAGATTCTTCTTGGAGCAATATTCAGAAATGGAGACCTAGCTGATAACTGATGAGAGCTGAGAAATATGTGCAATACAAGTTGTGCCCACGTTGTTTCTAAGTGACTTTTCACTGGAAACCAGTGCAACAAGTTCACAAACTTAGAATCATAGAGTATCTGGAGTTGGAAGGGACCCCTAAGGACCACCAAGTCCAACTCCTGGCTCCACGCTGGACCAGCCCAATCAGAGCAGATGACTGAGAGCGTTGTTCAAACGCTGCTTGACCTCAGTCAAGCTTTGTGCTGTGATCACTGTCCTGGAGAGCCTGTTCCAGTGCCAGATGTTTTTATGCTCAGAAATTAGAAAGCAAACAGAAAGTTGGATGTAGAAAAGTGGTGAGGACACTTGACATACTTATCTAGGATGCTGTCTTGCCTAGATATAGCTCCAGAAGCAGAGAAGCAAATAGTAACACAGACCAAAGATTTCTGCGCAAAGGAGACCAAAGTCACTTTAGACTGAAATAACAGGTGATAAATACGTCCAACATCTCCCAGGCTTCCCTAGTTGGAAAGTCCAAAGAGGGTACTGGCAGCTTGCTTTGGGGTTTAAGGGTTGATTTTTCTAAAGCACCACAGCTCTGAAAGCAGGCTAATGCAAGCCTCTGCTTCACAGTTAGATCTGAGCGGCCAAAACACAAACTCAACTCAAAGCTTTTCCTGCCATGGAGATAGTTCCTGTGCAATAAACCTCTGTGGTTCACCAAGAGAGACCTCAAAACACAGCTTCCCTTCCTTTTGCCTTGTTTGGCTCATCTCCTCTACACTACTTCTTATTTTTAACAAGCCCTGTGAGCCCTATCTCCTACACCTCCACTACCCTTAAAAATTAATAAATAAATACATAGAAATCTAAAGTAAATCAGGTGGAACCACAAACAGGTTCTGAATTTACTGGAAGAACCAAGCAAAGCACAGATGGGACACGAGGACTTTTCATTAAGAAGAAACACTAGATACTTTGGGTCCCCTCTTGCCTCTTCCTGGCAACCTGAGTACAAAGAGAGTTTGATCTTCCGGAGGCTAGTGGAGAGGTGGAAAGCAGCTCATGAATTGCTCACATCTGCAAGTCTAATGAGGTTCTTGGCTTTTAGAAGTAGCAAAAGAGAAGTTTTAAGTATCCCAAGAGCTGTAAAACCCTGGCAGAGAAAGTCAACTATTAGCTGCTGCAGAGACAGATGGTTGAGGTAAATCAAAGGTACTCAATAAGTTAGAAAAATGTGTTAAGTGACATGGATAGAGCTGGTTCCACCCTTCAGGTAGGTGGTAGATGTGTCTGCTTCCATCTCTTTGAGTTTATGTCATTAGGGAGTCCAAAACTGGGGTGCCGACCAGAGGATGTCTCCTGTACTTGACAAGAAAGGCCAACAAATGTCAGGAAACAGACTAGTGTTCAACAGGCACAGAAAGATCTATGTTACAGCAACGGAATAATGATGAATACAGTTGTAAGCAAAGCTGAAAGGGAGTTCCCCTCCCCCAAAAAATAGAAGATTGATAAAGGCAATAACAGCAAAACCCTAAATTCCCACACCAAGCAGTTAATTAGCCCTATAACCACATTTTCTTTATATAGTGCTTTCTAGCTGGGAAAAAGCTAAGAGTGGGAGTGTTGCATCAGGGTCACTGACCATGATGAAAGATGCAAACAGTTCTACATGAAAAGCTACAGCAGGCCAACTGCTGCAGGATCTAACTTTATACTGTCAGAGAGGACAGACACCACAACCCTACTGAGAGTCAGTGCTCAGTAAGCACATGCTAATTTCCAAGCTAGAAACTGCCAGGAAACCAGTGGACTTCAAGTTTTATTGTCCAAGAACAAATCAACTAGACTTTCCAAGAGGATTTTGCCAGTATTGCTTTGAAGGAGCTACTTGGTGACATCCAGGACTAAATAGAGGTCACAGCATGCTCTTTCATCCTGTACAAAGATGGGCTTGACACACTGAAAAGTTCAGTCAGGCACCAGGAGAGGCTGATGAGTTAAATTTTAAGAGTGATGAGGACATCCTAATGCTGCTCAAAATGAGGGCTCTGAAACTCTTAGCCAGATCAACCAGAAGAAACATGAGTGACTTTGCTAAAGTTTTCCTGCATTCAAGTAGTATTCCAGCTAGTGAGGATGGTGATGTTTGGGAAGAGGGAGGGCAGCATCCAGGAGGCAGTTGGGAGTTTCCATGGTACAACTGCCAACCCTTTATGCCACTGCCGGTAAATGATGGAGACACCACAGTGAGGAAACGTCTGTGTTAGAGCCAGCACAAACTACAGAGAGAGACCGGGTGCAGAGGGGTCCCTACCTTCACCAGGCACGGTCCTAAATCAGCATAAGCACCTCTGACCTTTCCAGACATGTATAGGAACAGTGACTCCAGTATGTGTCTGGCCTCAGACCATCAGCTCTGCCAAGAAGGAAGACATGCAGGTCTCACTAAAAGGCAGTGCAGCACGTCACTTTGGAGGAGTGGTGAGCACTGACTTGGCATCACACATGGTGGAGTCACCTAGGGATGGCACACCAGAAACATTCAGACCAGTACAAGAACATCACAATTCAACAGTTAAGCTGAGGTGAGACAACACAAGGACCCAGACAGCACCAGAAGTGGCTGCGGACCTTGGCAGAAGACACAGAAGAGGAGGCATCTGAGCCACAAAACCAAAAAGGCATACAAGAGAGCACTGAATAGGTCTGAGAGAAGTTGGAACAGGAGGGAGGCTGTGTCTTGACTAGGACATCCCATGTTCAACCTGAGTGCAGAGACAGCCAAGGTGAGAGATGAGAGGAAAAGCCATCAGTGGGAGATAACAAGACCACCTAGGAAAGCACAGCTAGATATTGAAGAAAACTCTGAAGGGGCTCAAGCAGACAAGGAATTAAAAAAGCTATTTAAGGAATTAGAAAGACTGCATGATATTTTTCCTCTCCACAGACTCTGAGAGTTTTGCCATCATCACCAACCTGCAAAGTAAAAGTTTACATCAAGCCTTATCAATTTTCAACATATGTTTCTGCTGCGGAATTAAGTGGAAACAGAGTTGGGTTTGAACATGCACACCCTGACAAGCAGTTTCCTTTACAGACAAGCTCCCCCCTCCCTGATCACCCTTTCCTACACACACCCCTGAAGAGTTCACCATAATCACACGTGAACTGTATTAGCTGGCCTTTCAAGGGGCAGGTTTAATCTTCTCAGAGGTGTTAGCAGCTAAAGCAGAAGCCTGTCCAACACATTGCTGTAGAGGACTTGTCGGCTGCTTTCCTTAAGACACGTTCCCTGCTGCACTGCTGAAAATTCGGTTCATGCCAGCAGGAAGAGAACTGCACGAACCATGCCAATAGCACTCATGTGAGTATGAGCAAAATGCCTCCACACCCACTGCATGCACTTTAATTGAAACAGTAAGGAAAAAAAACCACCAAGTAAGATTCATTTTACAATCAATACCCTGCATGTCTGCTGTGCAACTGCTATCCAGAGAATTAAGCATGAATGTCTCTGGCTTAATGAGAGATGGAAAGTCCCAGTTAAATGGATTACAAGCTCTTTATTTCCTATGATTGATTCCTTCCATAAGGCTGCAAGAAACATTCTTCCAAAAAAAAAAAAAAATGTTCTTAAGCAGCAGAGAAGCTAAATTAGTGGGGGAGCAAACTTGCTTTCACATACTTGCTGCTCCTCAAGTCCCATTTGGCACACGGGCAACGCGTGCAGCACAGCGCCAAAATACCCTCGCTGATCCCATCGGCAACAAGAATTGCATGCGCAAGACCTATTCCCTCCATATCTTCCAAGATGTCATTTCTAATTCCATTTCCAAAACAAATATTCACTGCTCCATAGCAGTTAGCTGCTCCTCTGTAGCTCCCTTGTTCTACAAGCCGGATACTGTTTTGGCTTCCTCCACCAAGAGCACATAAATTAATTTGATAAGACTCTAATCACACAATAAACTCATTCCCACTACAAATACACTGGATGTGCTGTGGCCAAAGTAATCAGGAAAAAAAAAAAGATAGTTAGCAGGATCTGACGGCATGAAAGACTCAAGTCAACTCCGTCTCCCTGATTTTGAAGAACTTCTGGCTCTAGCAGTTTTTGTTTCCTTCTCATTGCAACTGGACTGATTTGGAGCAATCAAGACAGACCATCTGACACCAGAAAGGCCTTGTAGGTTTTTACTTTTGGATAGACTACTCTAAAAAAAGCCACGTGCTAACTGGTGAAGTCCAGGAGAGTTCAACAAGCAGAACAAGCCTGGATTAGGAGATGAATACAGAATTGTTGACTCATCCTTATGATACAGTGGTGGGGTGAGAAATACCAAAATTCCCAGCAAAAACAAGAGCATCACTGTATGTGATATGAAAAGACAACAGGGGCTGCTGCCTTATGCCTGGGAATACCAGATGTGACGTAAGCTCTGAACACAGTTTGAAAGGTACATGGTAGACATGTGCACCAGGTCTCTCAAACCTGAGGATACCGCTTCTGACTCAGGAAAGCTTTCAGTGCTAGACATATCTCTGAAACATTGCACCAGGTCCACCCTTGAAGGTTTAAGACCTGTCTGGACAAAGGTTTGAGCTCAGTGTTGCCCCTGCTTTGAGCAGGCTGGGATGGAGTAGAGTCCTCCTGAGGTCCACTCTCAAGGGGGTCAACGGGTTCAAGATCAAACGAAATATTAAGTGCCAGCCCCCACAGAAGCCTCGACTTGCAGAATGACACACACAGGCAGCAAGCCTCTCTCATAATGCAAGTCTAAATTTAACACGTTGCCCCCCACAGCTATCCCAGCCTGTGATAAGATAACCCTCTCCGACGAGCCGTCAGGGCAGACTCACACAACTGGCTGTTTCCATTTCATCACCTCCACTACAGTTTTCTGCTCACTTGAAAAACACGGAAACAAAAATATCATAAAAAAAAAAAGATATTCACACCCCCCATCCCCTCCTCCATCCCTGTTTTGGTACTTCTGACAGAGCAAGGGCAAACACCCAGTTTACCCCTCTTCTGCCGTAAAGATGCTTAATAAAGCACAGGTTTGTCTCGCGTCGCTCCAGCCGCTTCCCAGTCATCACTGAATTCTTTCCAGTTCTGTGTAGATCAGGGCCTGTTCAATGCAAGAGACAGATGTGACAGTTCCCCTCCCAGAGGATTTACAAGCTCAACCTAGACACCGCACCGTGAATGAAAATTGCATCTAAGGAAACAAGTGGGTAGCGACAGACAGGTTACAGCCACCCCATCACACAGTTACTCAGCGCCAGGTAAATATTGTCTTGACTGCTGATGTGTGTATTCTTTCAAAACCCGGGAGCTGATCTTTCAGAAGACATGAATAAGGACAAAGTGATTTTACTGTTTGCAGCAGCATAAATCTTTCAGAAGGGAATTTTCTCAATTGACTTGGCAAGCGGTTGCGACTTTCTCAAACGCTCCTCGCTTTCTAAAGAGCATCTTGAAATGCTGGCCAAGGTCATTCTGACTCTGACTTTAGAAATGACACATCAAGAGAACAGGAGAGAGGGTGAAGCCAGGAAGGAAACCGCCCCTCCATCCACAGGGTGACTCCCAGAGTTAACAGAGGAGATTCAGTCATTTCCAACCCATGCCTGGAGAGTCCTGTTCTAACAAAAACAAGAGACAAAGCTCCATCTGCCAGTTACATCAGCTACTATCTTGTTTTCCTTATGGAAAGGACCAATCATGAGGGATTCACAAACTCATTTACTGATGCAAATCCAAGACCTATTAGTCAAAGTGCTTTCAATCATTTTTTTTTTGAGGACTTTATAATACAGCAAGCATTAACCCAGTCCACTCCAGCACTCTCCCCAGCATCAGTGACACTCTTCCAGACAGTTACCCATAGCACCATCGCTCAACACATTACCGACAGCAGTGACCAAACTGGTAGATCCAAGATAATTAGTGTGAAACAATGAAAACTACAACAAATTGCCTTCACAACAAGGTAGCTGCCTTCTCTCTCCCCTACCTCCAGTGAAACTATATGCATAGCTAAAAAGCAGTTATTTGGGAAGTCAGTAAATCAAAGAATAGGGGTACCCTGTAACTTGTGAAATAAGCCTCACTGCCCACCCTCACAGTCATTTCTATGGAGGATCACAGACTGGTTTGGGTGGGAAGGGACCTTCAAAGATCATCCAGTTCCAACCCCCTGCCATGGGCAGGGATACCCCCCACTAGACCAGGTTGCCCAAAGCNCCTCCTGCAGCTTCACGCCCTTCCCCTTGGCCTGGCCCCCCCTGCCCTGCAACCAGCCCCTCTCCAGCTTTCCTGCAGCCCCTGCAGGCACTGCCAGGGGCTCCAAGGGCTCCCCGCAGCCTTCTCTGCTCCAGGCTGGACAAGCCCAGCTCCCTCAGCCTGGCTCCAGAGCAGAGGGGCTCCAGCCCTCGCAGCATCTCCGGGGCCTCCTCTGGCCTCGCTCCAGCAGCTCCGTGTCCTTCCTGCCCTGGGGCCCCCCGAGCTGGAGGCAGCACTGCAGGGGGGTCTCAGCAGAGCGGGGCAGAGGGGCAGAATCCCCTCCCTGGCCCTGCTGGTCCCGCTGCTGGGGATGCAGCCCAGGACACGGGGGGCTTTCTGGGCTGCCAGAGCATACTGCCAGCTCATGTTGAGCTTTCCCCCTTCTCATTCACAACCATCAGGTGACTGATGTCAGCCAGGTAAAGATATCCAGATCAAACTATGGCCAGGTTACAGAGAACCATGGGGTCTCAGGATGCTGGTGCAGAGCTCTCCATCTGGCGTGCTTCAAAGCACTAATGCCCATTTAGGTCATTGCTGATGATCCTCAGCCTCACGCTACAGAAAGCATGATCTTGAGACAAGACCCCAAGGGGTCCATTAATACGTAGCTAAATAGTTTGGTGGGAAATGCTTCCAGCCCAGAGCAGCTTATCCAAACATCTGGAGCAGCTAAGCAGCAAGTCCCACTGCAGCCCAGAGGCCAGGATGCAAAAGAACCAATATTTCTCTTCCCTTCTCTGTAAAAGACTAAGCTTCCTAGGAAGAGGCCTCAGAAAAAGGAGAGGCTGAAAGTTCATTTTTCTTTATTAGCTCTGTGACATTGCAGTAGTGAAAAAAAATATCCAACACATTTTTACTAGGGCAGAGAGCTCCGCATCCCAGATTAAAGATCAGTTATGCAAACATGCAGTCAGTGCTAATAAGACTGACCATGGAGAACATGTTCATTCAACAAGACCACCAGTGACCTTTCCTTTCCTACCTAGAAAGACATAGATGTCACCATGAAGAAGAGAAAGGCATTCCTCAAAACAGGACTTTCAGCACTAGATTGGAAAATTTAAAAAATCCTTCCCACACATCTTTGGTGAGCCATCCTTACACCAGCATCAAGGAAACAAGAGAAACACATGGTAGTCCTCAAGGCTACTCTGACACCAAAGACATAAGCACCTACCCAGGTGAGTCAGGCACCCCACACATCTAGAATACAGCCCAAAAAGCAGCCACATGACAGGAAAGCAGATAAAGACTTCCTGGAACACAGAACTGCCACAGAAAAGCCCTGTTTTGTTTGTTTTCATACACACACCCCCCACACCCCACTACCCAGGGTTGATTTATGAAAAGGTTCCCAGGAAAATTAGCCTACGTAACTTGAAAGGGCAAGCCAGCTGCACACAAACACAGCATTTCCAGGATTAAATGGCTTTCAGTTCAGCCTACTTCACTTCCAGTAAACCACTTTGGGTTTTCATCTTCAGTCAATTCAGATGAAGAGCCTGCCTTGGTAGGAACGTTGTGGGAAGCTACTGCCTGAAGAAAACAGGCGGATTTCCTTACACGAGCCAAGAGCTAAAAATATCTTTATTTTCAGTTTATTTTCCTAAGAAAACACAGTGTGATTGCATAAGTATCTCTGTTCCTGATCTTTGCTCTCCCCTACTCCTTCCTTCCCTCCCCAAGCAACAAAGCCCTGGAGCATCAGCCTCTTCCAATCCATGAGGCAGTCACACACTGGCAAGCTCTACAAGAGAAGTTGCTGCTGGGTGGGAAAGGATCAAACGAACCTCCCCCTCAAGAGAAAAGCAGTTCTAGTCCAGCCCGCTGTCAGAGACTAGTCAGCACGTACAGCTGGAGACGTGAAAGGATGGAAGTGGGAAGATTAAAGATTTGAAATTAATCCCAAAGAAACTAGACTTCGTTTGCTCCTGGGTGCACTTTTTTTTGGTTAAAGTGTAAAACATTGAGAGCACCTCAGATTAAATAACTTGCTAGATGGATGGCCAAGCCAGTTTCCACCAGCTCTTCAACATACTGAAGAAGTTATGAAAAGATACTTGCATATTCATGAAATTAATAAGAGAATTCATTCATCAGATTAAGAGAAAGCACCAAGTGACCAAAACATCTCTGCAAGCGTGAATTCAGCAAGAAATTTCAGGATTAGGCTTCACAAGCACTAGAAGCAAACAAACCAGACCATCAACTAGCAATACCTTTCTTACGGATTACTGAAACTCAGGTGCAAATCAACATAAAACTTACTGTTCCCTGGATGATCACACCTGAGTTCAAAGCCACCAGTATCCAGACTGGATAAACCAGAACACTCTTAACTCCAAAGGAAAAGAGCTGGCCCAGAAGCAAAGAAAATTAAAACTATAGAACTTGAAGGGCATTCCCCTGAAAAATATGGCATTTCCAGGCTGGAGAAGTATAGATAGGAGTAGGGAAAAAAAAGGGAGTATTTATCTCTCTGCCACTACGAGAGACTGGTGGAAGGCTACAGAGCGTTTGTCAGCTGGGTAACTGGTCAGACTGGAGAAGGGGAGAGAAGGATGGAATTAGGAAATATGTCAGAGGTGTAAACACTGGGGAGGCTGTGCCTGATGATGGTGCAAGTACAGGGTAACAGGGAAAGGAGCATCTATTTACACAGTGAGGAAGAAGAAGGAAGAATCCCAACTTTCCACTCATGCTAATGGTGGTCACTAATGTGAAGACATGCAGCAGGAAAACGCAAGGGCTGCCTTTAGTGAGAATTATTCAGACAGATTTGCACAAGGCTGCAACATAAAATACCCTTTCACTAACAGGGCAAAGAGCTGCCTGAGGAGCAGGAAAAAATAATTCAATTTTTGGAGACCACTGTTTGTACAGATTTCAGAAAATTCACAGATTGGTAGGGGTTGAAAGGAACCTCTAGAGATCATAGAATCTCCCAAGTTGAAAGGGATCCCTAAGGGCCATCAGTCCAACTCCTGGCTCCACACAGGCCCAGCCCCATCACAGCAGATGACAGAGGATTGGCCAGACGCTGCTTGAACTCAGCCAAGCTCAGGGCGGTGACCACTGCCCTGGGGAGCCTGTTCCAGGGCCCCACCACCCTCTGGGGGAAGAACCTTCTCCTGATCTCCAACCTAACCCTCCCCTGTCACAGCTTCATTCTGTTCCCTCGATCATCTAGTCCAACCCCCTCAAGTATTCTCTGGGACAACAAGAATACCCCTTAAAGCAGTCCATGGTAAGGAACTCCTGAGGTCAATCACTCCCCCTTACGAAGGGTTTAGGGCCTACACAATCTCCCCATTTATAAAAATGGCCAAGATCCTGCTAGTCCTCAATGGCTTGTCGAAAGCAAAAAGCTGAAGGGATCTGCACTGGCATAACAAGTTAGCAGGTTCATCCATCTTCAATAAGAGACACAAACAGGAAAAAAAAAGTGTGCTTGATAGCTTTGTTCCCAAATCTGGCAATCTAGCTGCTTCTGCATGTCTTAAGAGCTATTTTCAACTGAAAACAGGTTTTCTGACATGAATACTATGATGTTCATATCTCATGGATGTAAGGCATGGGAGATACAAGAGCTTCCACACTGCTTGCCAGAACTGGAAGACTTCACTTCCCCAGCTAGGACACAATTTATAAGCCAACATGGCTCTCCTCATAAGATTACAGACCAGCTGATGTGTGACAGCAGGTCGACCTGGCTCATGGTTGATTGGACAGTCGCTTGAATTTCTCTGTCAACTTCTAGCAGACCATTACCTCCAACAGGTCCATCTTCATTCCCAATAGCATGATCCTATTTTTGGATCCTGTGGAGCTTATCAGCAATATGTTTGACTAGGTTTTCCATCATCTCTGCTATCTCTTAAGCTGGTTTAAGAACAGTTATGTAAGTCCTTCTGGGTGACAATGGGAAGGAAGAACTTTCTTCTCTGACCTGAACTGTGGCATTATTAGCACATCTTCCAGATCCAAGCCCCAGCCTTAATGAAGCTTTTCATTTCAGAGATGCAAAACAAACCACTTAGCTCCTGCAAATTCAAGTATTTTGCATATTAGGCCACAGAGCACTTTCCTAACCAGACAGTGACTTTCTCTCCTGAAAAGATGCTGAATGGAAGGACTGAGAAACAACACCCGAAGTAGTGTCTTACCTTTCCCAACATGGTCAAATCTCATTTCAGAAGGTCTTAAGCTAAAAAAGCTGGAGAGAAACAAATACATGCATCTTCAAGTCAGCAAGAAGCTAATCAAGAAGTCCCAAGGGTGGATGAGACAGAAGATGCCCAATTCATTTAAAAAGTCTTTCTACTCTCTGCACCTACTAAAGTTAATTGAGTTAAGTTAGTTACCTTCCTTGGCTCTAAGCCCATAAGTATCAAGTGAGAAACATGAATCAAATTTTGCACATTCTTCCTGCCTTCTCCAGGTGAACCACTTTTACTAATTTTATTTCAAAGGAGGCCAAAAAAAAATCTAAGCAACTGCTAGAAAATATCTCCTTTTCTTGCCAATTCAAAGAACACCACTTGATTCTTTATTTTTTAATTCTGTTGTGAGTTGCATATTGGTCAAAAAAACACAGCAGACTTAGGCCCCTTAGCTCATGCTTTTCTGTGTCATGCAGGGTAGGGCTGTGGTGGTTCCCGCTCATCTAGGAGTGCTTTTGGAGACAGCCTACGCATCCTACAACATCATGCCAGGCTCTGGCAACCCACAAGATTCAGCTGCTAGGGTTTGGGGGTTTTTTTGATCAACTTGCTCTTCAGATGATTTCATAGCTGACCTGAGCAGGTAGTTGGACTAGATGACCTTCTGAGCTCTCTGTCTGGCTGAACTATTTAGTCTATGATCTTATGTTTACGTACATAAATCACTTTCTTCAAGAAATGTAAGACTCTGCCCCAAAACCCAGGCTTAGCATTCCAAAAAGTTCTCAGAAATTGCTTGACAGCAAATTGCAAACACTTTCTATTCTGCAGACTGCTTGATCAGAACCAGGCTTACAAACCCACTTGAGCTCAGCGGAGCATCCAGCTCTCAGCACCCAAAAAATCCACATTCTCTAAGATGAGTTCATTTATAGAAAGAGCATTCACACAGAAAAGAAGCAGCTGAGCCAAAAGCATTTAACTCTTTTAGAGCACAAATTGGGAACGCTGATGTCCTATATCTCTGGATACAGGATTGTGGGCCTTCATTTCCTTATCTCATCAATCAAGACAAAACAGGGTCCTGTTCTGCAGCAAACACAGCTGGATTCTGTTGCCCATTCCACCAGCAGGACCAGCGTGACCAGTCCTAGGCTGCCTCCTGCCCAGAGCTGCCACTGACGCACTGGTGTAAACCACATGGAAGGACACTGATGAGCAAAACATGTCCATCCACTGAGTGATGCTATCTCAAAGTATCATGAGGGTGATCAAACACTGGAACAGGTTGCCCAGAGAGGCATGGAAACATTCCGTGTCAGGTTGGATAGGGCTCTGAGCAACCTCATCTAGTTGAATATGTCCCTGTGCATTGCCAGGTGGGGTTGGACTAGATGGCCTTTAAAGGTCCTTTCCAACCCAAACCATTCTATGATAACACAAGAAGCGAATAGAACAAACTATTGTCTACTAGCCAGCAGGGGGTGGAGAGGAAAGGCTTTTCAGGAGCTTGAAAGCCCAGAGCTGTTGTATTTCCTTCAGACCCATGACAATCTTTCTTCCACACATCAAGGCACTATAGAGAAGCAAGGAAGACAGCTACCATACAGGGAAGAAATTTGAGAGGTGTCAGCCTCCTGGCCAGGGAGAGCACAACCCAGGGACCTGGGAAAAAGTGACCACCACTCGCGCTGTGCTCAGAAGTGACTTGGAAAGAGGATTCAGGAGAATTTAGTATTTTCCCTTTTTCCTCCCGTCCTAAGTTTCTCGAATGGAAACATACATTAAGTGCTTTACCAAATTTTGAAACAGCCCAAGGTTTACAGCCAACATATAAACTCCAGGAGAGTGTGGCTAGTCAGGATGGAAACATCTTTTCCAGCATAAACCCCTCAAGCTAGCAATTTTGGCCACGCTGCTGTAAATCACCATCTTCTCCCTCATTAGTCCTGGCTATTAACTTTTAGCTTTCTAAGCAATTTTATGTATTCCAGCCAGTTGGGGGTTTGGATCATGCTGCTTTCCAAGAATGTCCATTTCTCTTTTTAGCAGCACAGAAATTGCAAGCTGTTGAGTAGCCTGTGAGACCTCTAGTTAAGAAAGTCCTCATTCCTTTGCTTGGTAATCCTTCCTTAGTAATATTTTAAAAAGGGTGATATTTTCATTGGGCTGGAAAACACATTTTTCCAATATTACTAATATCATGGAACCATAGAATGGTTTGGGTTGAAAGGAACTACAAGGATCATCTAGTTCCACCCCCCTGCCATGGGCAGGGACCCCCCCCACCAGTCCAGGCTGCCCAAAGCCCCATCCAACCTGGCCTTGGGCACTGCCAGGGAGCCAGGGGCAGCCACAGCTTCTCGGGGCACCCTGTGCCAGGGCCTCAGCACCCTCACAGTAAAGAATTTCTTCCTAACTTCCAATCTAAATCCACCCTCTTTTAGTTTAAACCCATCAACTTGGATTCTAGGCATTTTCAGATGGAGCTGTGTGCTGATCAATCTTTTGCCAAGGCCTTGAGAACTTCTTATTTCCTGCTTTTCCGTTCCATTTCATATTGGCTGATCGAAGCCTGTTAAAACCTTCCTTCTTTTTGCAAACAACTGATACCACCTGCTTCCAGCAGCAGGGACAAGAGCAAGAGCATCATGCACCCGTTTCTATTCCGGTGACGTTACGCAAGCACCTTCTTCACACACCACCTACGCTTCGGTGCTCAATCTGTTCGGCTTCACAGCATCCCTCTAGAGTGAAAACACGGAGGCAGCTCCATGTCTCGTCTAGCTCTGTCTTTCAACAGGCTGTTCGTGACTTTTTTCACAGCTTAATAAGGTTTTGCTCCTCAAGCTGGAGAAGCATCTTTGCCACCTAGTACTTGTTCAGCCCACAGGTTTGAACCCAGCGTATGTGGCTTGCTTAGCACACCCAAGCTCAAGGGTCTGCTCTCTCCAACAGGTGGCTCAGTTTTTTTATGGGGATGTAAGTGTGATTTCTCTTAAATCTCTCCTTGAGATCAAAGTAGACATTTTAAATATAGGCTCCTGAAAGCCCTTGGGTTTTCTCCTTAAGTAAACTGACATGTCAAAGCTGCCGTTTTTCAAACCTGCGCATGAACGCCCAGGCTGTGTACTGTATCAGAGCTGCAACTTTGACAGCCTCAACTTTGGTGGCTGGCCACCAAGGCACAAAGAAATAATCACAGATATCAACGTGTGTTTTAGAAGTAGTAGGGCAGGGTAGAGCCAGCCATTCTTTGGCAATGGGGTGCTCAGCACACCTTTCTCTAGCATTGTATCCTTCCCAATAGGGTTCAAGGCAAGTTTCCTCTCAAGTTCTTAAGCTTCACGGAAAGTCACAACAGTCTTGCCTGAAACGCTTCAGCCACATGTCAGGAGATAATCCTGCTGGCAGTTTGGTCATGGCTGCAAAGAGCTCTACATGGTCCACAGCCAGCACACAGCTAAACTGTACCCAACATCAAGATAATGGGTACAACTCCACACTACACTGCTGTCTGTAGAACAGAACCAGGGTAAATCCAGCCCTACGTTCAGTCAACACAAAATAGGCTGCTTGAGGACCCATTATAACATCCCTGCCCTGTGCTGGAGAAAGTCCAACCATCCCACTGCTGCAGAAAAAGTCAAAGCACAGCTGGATGCCATAGGATGTTTAAAGCTCACAACACTGCATTAGTCTCTCCCCACCCTGAACCATTGTCCCCATGTTTATCTATGGAAAAAGTTTCCAAAATATAGGGCTGCTTGGCTTTCAGATAGGAACAGACTCAGGGGTTAGAATCATTGAAAGGTTCGGGTTGAAAGGGACCTCAAAGCCCATCTAGTTCCAACCCCCTGCCATGGACAGGGACCCCCCCCACCAGCCCAGGCTGCCCAAAGCCCCATCCAACCTGGCCTTGGGCACTGCCAGGGAGCCAGGGGCAGCCACAGCTTCTCGGGGCACCCTGTGCCAGGGCCTCAGCACCCTCCCAGGGAAGGATTGCTGCCTCACAGCTCAGCTCCAGCTCCCCTCATAGAATCATAAAGGTTGAAAAACACCTTCAGGATCATCTAGTCGAACCGTACCCTCACCACCTATTCCCCACTAACCCATGTCCCTAAGTACCACATCCAACCTGTCCTTAAACACCCCCAG
>VWZZ01003255.1:176543-204048 GCA_013399095.1 Psophia crepitans
GTGCACTCAATTCCCTCATCCAAATCATCCACAAAGATGTTGAAGAGGATGGGCCCCAGCACTGACCCCTGGGGAACACCACTCATGACTGGTCACCAGTTGGATTTCACTCCATTCACCACCACTCTCTGGGCCCGACCATCCAGCCAGTTTTGAACCCAGTGAAGAGTGTGTACCTGTCCAAGCCATGGGCCGCCAGCTTCTCCAGTACAATAGTGGAGCTTCAGGCCATTCCCCTTGTTCTGTCACACTCTGCCCTGTAAAAAGTCCCTCTCCAGCTTTCCTGTAGATCCCCTTCAGGTACTGGAAGGCCACAATTAGGTCTCCCTAGAGCCTTCTCCCATTATCAACATTACTTTAGGATGAACAAAACAACCAGACATCCTCAGAGCACCAGCTCCAAC
Source organism: Psophia crepitans (assembly GCA_013399095.1). Lineage (NCBI taxonomy): Eukaryota > Metazoa > Chordata > Aves > Gruiformes > Psophiidae > Psophia > Psophia crepitans. The sequence continues at coordinate 176,948 of VWZZ01003255.1, forward strand.
CCCCTACCAGAATCCATGGGCAGCACTGGAGGAAGGAGCAGAGTACACAGAGCAGATCAGAGAACAAATGAGACAACAAGTCAGAGCCTTTCATTACAACCAGAGTGTACTTAAGAACGCTTTCATCCTTGCCACGGTCTTTGCTCTTACAGAAACAGCTTGAACTTACTAGTATATAGGGTTTTCCCCTTTTTCCCTCCCACCCAAGCTATTAAGCAGAAGTGATTGAGACAAAGCCTTAGAAGGAAGAGGGTCCAACATGCTCGTGAGCACCTAAAATGTGACAGGAAGATACAAGCAGGTAGGTTTGTAAACTTCTACAGCCCACCCAAAACTGACATTATTACAGATAGACTGTCTCTTTCCCCCAATCATTAACATCCTGGGTCTGCCTCATTCTGTGGTAGGTTTCAGAAGAAACATGTATCTTGGTTGCTTGGTAGCCCCAACCTTTCCCTACACACTCTAGAAACCAAACATGACAAGATGACCTTTTTAGACATCAGAATAAGACTGGTTTCTCTTTGGGTTTGCTTTTTGGTGGGGGTGGGTTTGCTTGTTTGGTTTTTTCCAGGAGAGTTCAACAAGTGGCACACAAAAATGTCAAGCCTCTCACGTATCACATTGAAGGCAGCAGAGCCAACTGCATCATCTGCTTTGCCCAAACTAAAACCTAAACAATCTGCTAGAGCTGACCACTTCAAAGAGGGAAAAAAAAAAAGCAGGTACAGGACAGACAATCCCAGTCTCAACAATGCCATTTAAAGAAACACACATTTAATTTCAAGAGGAAAAAAAAAAATCATGTCTTTACTTGCTGTACCACGTTAACCTTTGCCACCACTGTGACAGCTAATTCTCCTGCCACATCTCCAGCGCAAGGCTCATCAGAAGGACAGGAAAATGAGATGTTTTAAGAGGACAGGCAATATTCCTAGCAAGAAGTTTGAGATTTGCATATTTTTCTACTGTATATTCATGTTTTGTAACAAACACCATCTCCTGTGGGCGCTGAAGCACTGGACTCCCAAAGACAGGGCTCACCAGCAGCTTTTCTCCTCCTTTATGGAGCAAATTCTGTCCCAAGTAGCTGCTCACTACTTAATTCTGTATTTTTACCTTAGCAGTCATAAGTTGCACTCAAGATCCTCTCCACCTTTGTATTATCAAAGTCCTGATTTTTTGCTTTAAGTTACAAGGCAGCTTATCAGCTGAAAGGATTTCCAGCTGCACTTATTGCCTACTAGGAACTGAACTGCTGTCCATCCACCATCCTCCTACGTGCAAGACAAGATTTCCAAAGAAAGCCAAAGCTCATCAATTTCCTGCTAAAATCAGGTCCTAGAAGGAGAAGAAATTCCTTACATATTTTAATTCTGTTGGGCTTTGAAATTCTCCTCACAAGTTGGCTTAACTAACACAATTTGGAAACTTGCAGCAAAACAAGAAGCAGGAGGTGGCTAAGACTTCACCTGCACGGCAGCTCAAATATTTTGCCTGTCTTTATCAGTGCAACACAGAGAAGAGATTCCAGACCAGACAGCGGCCGTCAGATTTATGTCTAGATCCAGCAGCCATTGATTAATTCTCTGCAGTAATTTGGGTGCTGTTGAGGGTACGTAGAACAAACTTTTCACTGAGACAGTCTCCCAAAGTACGAGTATCACTTGGGCATCAGCAGAGAGAAGAGACAAATTTAAGACTTTAAAATAATACTGGTTTCTTCAAACCACACTGGAGATGAAGGGAAAGTCCGATGCAACACAACAGAGTGAAAAGCTCTTTTATAGAGACATGGATGTGGAGCAAAAGGTGACAAGACCCTTGCAGTGCTCTTGTTTGGTTGCCGCGGCATCCAGAGCCACATCCCACAGCTACAAAACCAGCACCTGGTTCCACACTTTGTTTGCTGGAAACAGGAATACATGATGGAAGAGGTACATCAGATTGGATATTAGGAAGAACTTCATGGAAGGAGGAGTGAGGCATTGGAACAGGCTCCCCAGAGAGGGGGTTGAGTCATCGTCCCTGGAGATCTTCAAAAAAACGCATAGATGCGGCGCTCCAGGACATGGTCTAGTGGGCATGGTGGTGTTAGGTTGACGGTTGGACTTGATGATCTCAGAGGTCCTTTCCAACCTTAGTGATTCTATGATTACAGCCACAAACCCGGGTTACATTAAAAGTCCATATAAATCATGACGGTTGAGTGCCCTGGGATTAGCTATGTTCACGCACATATGTGTGCAGGATGTGTTTCATTCCCAAGGGTATTTCAAGTAGAAAAACAATAGAATCACAGACTGGTTGGAAGGTGGCGTCCCCCTGGGGTCAGTGCTCGGTCCAGCCCTATTCAATATATTCATCAGTGACCTGGATGAAGGGATAGAAGGTCCTCTCAGCCAGTCTGTCAACGATACAGAACTGGGAGGAGTGGCTGCCACGCCAGAAGGCTGCGCTTGCATCCAGCGTGACCTGGACAGGCTGGAGAGCTGGGCGGAGAGAAATCTCATGGAATTCAGTAGGGGCAAGTGTGAAGTGCTACATCTGGGGAAGGACAGCCCTGTGTATCGGCGCAGGCTGGGGGATGATCTGTTGGAGGGCAGCTCTGGGGAAAAGGACCTTGGAGCCCTCATGGACAACAGGATGACCATGAGCCAACAATGCCCTCACGGCCAAGAAGGCCAATGGCATCCTGGGATGCATTAAGAGCGTGGCCAGCAGGTCGAGAGAGGTTCTCCTCCCCCTCTGCTCAGCACTGGTGAGGCCTCACCTGGAGTACTGTGTCCAGTGCTGGGCTCCTCACTTCAAGGACAAGGAACTACTGGAGAGGGTTCAGCGCAGGGCCACAAAGCCAGGACAAGCACCTACCATATGAGGAAAGGCTGAGAGAGCTGGGTCTGTTCAGCTTGGAGAAGAGGAGGCTGAGGGGGCATCTTATCAATGTATATAAATATCTAAAGAGTGGGTGTCAGGAAGATGGGGCCAGGCTCCTCTCAGTGGTGTCCAGTGACAGGACAAGGGGCAATGGCCATAAACTGGACAACAGAAGGTTCAACCTGAATGTGAGGAAATACTTCTGCACTGTGAGGGTAACAGAGCCCTGGGACAGGCTGCCCAGAGAGGTGGTGGAGTCTCCTTCTCTGGAGACATTCAAAAGCCACCTGGACTTGTTCCTGTGTGATCTACTCTAGGTGCTCCTGCCCTGGCAGGTGGGTTGGACTAGATGATCTCTAAAGGTCCCTCCCAACCCCTCCCACTGTGAATCTGTGTGACCTCACAGTCCATCTTAGTTCCAGCCCCCTGCCATGGCAGGGACATCCCCCACTAGCCCAGGTTGCCCCATCCAATCTGGCCTTCTGCAACACCTCTCCTGTGCAGATAATCTTTTTACACACCCACATGCCACACGACTCTGAAGAGCAGTTCTCGGCACCTAGACACACTGCTTTTAAAACACAGCAGCACAATTAAAAACCTCATACCCGAAGGGAACAATAGGATATCCGTGTGGATTAATGCAAACACCAGGCTGGATGACAGGTAGGAGAGGGAACAAAAAGACATCCAGAAGTGTCACTGCAATCACTGCAGTTCCCAAACCTACCCTCAAATTAAGTTTTTCCAATCCTTTAAAAAGGCTTGGCTCTATCTTATATTTACTTTTAAGCAGCCTTCTTACTATCAATGCTTGAACACGCAAAAGCCCCAAGGAGAGAGATCAAACAGCAAGGCAGGATGGGGAAGAGTTCAGTTCCCAAAAGGTCATTCCTGTGCAGAGGCTTCTCAAAGCTGCTGACACTTTTTGGCAGCTAAACATTAGCAAAGGAGGCACAGAGGGGAGCAGATGTGACATCGCCTGCTATTTGTACAAGCCTTAGACAGATTCAGGTTGCAGTTTCACTTGCATAAAGCGGATACACTAGGTAAGACACACTGAAACTTCCTTGGAAAAGAAAGCAAACCTTTTTTTCCTGTCCCTAAATGTGTGTATATGCTACAAAAACTACAAAGCTAAAAGTCTCGGTGAAATACTATCTCTACTTAAAAAGTATACTGAAAAATCCATTAAAATAATAATGTATTGATATAGTTTCTATCCCTTTTACCCATACACCTGTGTTCAGACCACACAATTTGCTTTATATTTCAGAACAAAAAAAGAAAGCAAATAGGCCTCTAGAGCATAACCACAGAAAACCCCACAGCAAAAGTCACCTACAGGAATGAAGGCACGCCAGAGTCGGTTTTTCTTTCCATCATAGCTTGAAACCCTCCCCTATGAAAAAAAAAATATCACCCAATTTCAGGATGTTACATTCCCCTTTTTTGCCCAAATTACTGAAAAATCTGCTAGAGATGCTGAATCACATGGGAAACCAAACCTTGTTTTCAGCTGGGGAGAAAACACAGCAATGAGAGCTGGAAAGCCTAAGAGACCCTCCCACGCTCCCAAAACCACAAAACAAATTGCCATCACGCTATGAGGGGTAGCACAGACTGACCCAGGTTTCTGCAAATCTCTGGAAAAAGGAGGGGGGGGAGCGGAAAAAGAGACATGCCAATGGATGCTGCCCTTCTGCACCTTAAAACCTACAGGAACACGTAAGGATGCTCCCCTACCATGCAGCCCACCAGCTAACCCCGACCTCCTGTCCCAGCCTTCGCACTAGATGCCCCACCACTCCAGACCTCGTCTGGCACACCTGATATTTCAGTGCGCTGTTGAAACAAAGCTCTTTCTCTCACAGTGCACAAAACCACAACGAAACGCTCCTTTGACTCCCCTGCAGCACTTCAGCAACACTCGGATGCTTCTCCGGTTGCCACGAGCCTGCTGCACTCCATCTCTCTTTCCTCCCCACCGGGACATCGCAAACCATCAACAAAATACACAGAGAAGCGCTGAAAAGACATCTCACCATCACGTTTGCAGCACGGATGATTTCATCCCAATTACTTGCTCTTGTCATGCAAAAAAGCTACAGGAGAAGATTTAAATCCTGATCCAGACAATACAACAGCCAAAAATGAAGACACTGCCCCAAGCATTTATTTCAGATTTTTACATGCTGGGATCAGTCCTTTGGAGTCTGAGTAGTCTCCCAGAAGTGCTCTTGGAGAGAAGATAGACATCAAAGCCCAACTATACATCTGAATTTAAGTCTTCACCCTCTGATTCAGGGGAGCCCGAGGAACACGCACATACAGGAACAGCTCGTTTAAAGAGAGGACAAAAAAAAAAAAGAGTGTGGAAGTTATGCGGAGAAGCCGAGCAAAGAATGCAAATTCTGACCTACTTCTCCCTCCTGGCTGGGAGAGGGCACGAGGCAGCTGCTATTGCTGCTCTGCAAGCACAAGAGATGAGCAGGAGCCCTGCCAAAATTTCTGCAGCGATGCCTCTTGCAGACACAGGCTGCTCCGTGCAGGCTGCTTGCAAGGCAGGGGCAACCATCCTTCTGCCCAGGCAACACAACCACAACAACCTTGTCCAGCAGCAGATGAGGTCAGGAGGGGCAGGGGTCTCCACAGAGTCTGGATTCAGCTTCCATACCAGCAGACTTCCCACTGGACTCCTCTGCCAGCACCCACCTCAGTTCTGCTACAGGTGAGATGGGGTCTTCCAGGTAGGTAGGAGGTCAGGTGCCTTCATAAAGCCTCTCTCAAAACCAGCCTCCAAGATGGGAGGGGGGACAAGGACAAAGCCATTGAGGTGACGGACACATTGGCTTGACTACAACACCAACTGGACATCCATGGACAGCAGTGTTTTCTCTGATCGAGATCCACATGAAAGCCATCCACACTTTAGGCGCAACAAGCCAAAGGTGCAATAAAAATACCAGAGGAGAGGAACAGGAAGCCAAAACAGGAAGAATTTCACTCAGCAACGCCTCCACTGAAAGAGGTTTCTCATCCTTACTATGCAACCTGAGGCTCTCAAACCAGGTCTTCATGCTGGACTACCTACCCAAGAGTCACCGACGTTCTGCAAGGTCACTCTGCAAGAATGTCATTGGCCTTCAGCCACCTCTCACCCCAGCAGGATAAAGTCCAGTCAGCCGAGTTACTGCAGCCAGCAGTGAAGTGGAACCAGTGGCATTCATGCAAGAAGTTGCGCCAGGGGAGGTTCAGGTTGGAGATGAGGAGAAATTTCTTCTTGGAAAGCGTGGTCGGGCATTGGAACGGGTTGCCCAGGGAGGTGGTGGAGTCATCATCCCTGAGGGTGTTTAAGGAAAGGTTAGATGTGGTACTTAGGGACGTGGTTTAGTGGGTAATAGGTGGTGGGGGGATGGTTGGACTAGATGATCCTTGAGGTCACTTCCAACCTTAATGGTTCTATTCTATTCTATTCACCCCACCGTACTGTATTTCAGAAGGGTCGCATTTTCTATGTGCTTGCAAAAACTACAAGTGATCTTTAACAGAAGTCACGAGAAGTCTTCTTCCCAAGCTATTCCACACACCTTTCTATAGCAGAAAGCCTTTCAGAGGAAAAAAATTCACCTGATTCCACACAGATGTGAGAATGGTTGGGTTAACCATCAGCTTAGGTTAGATGAGTCCCAGTGTTATTGCAAAGTATTTCCATTAAAGCGCCCAGCTGCTTCAACACAGGGTGATATAGAATAAATGTAACCAAGAAGCAAGAGGTAGTGATCTTGGATGAACCAGGGATACAGCTCATTTTACATAGTCCCACCTCACTTCACCCAGGGCACAGGACGCAGCGGACTTTTGTGGAGGTTATTGGACGTTCCTGGCAGCTGAAAAGATGGGACAAGCAGAGAAGCACTGAGCTGCGCAGTTTCCAAACAGCTCCCAGTCTCAGCACTTTTCCAGCACTAGCCTAAAAGCACAAGGTGCCCACAGGGGGTAGAAGTTACCTACCAAATTTCAAGTGATGGGAACACGAGCGGCGCTGACAGCCCAATGTCCCAGTGGGAGAAACAGGCATCTATAAACTGTGTCCAGTGATGCATTTCCAGAAACGCACTGGTTTCTCATCAGTTCTTGACATGCAAATCCTATCATCTCTCATACACATTAATCTCTTCACGATACAGGCTAAGGTGTACTGTTCAGCATCTCCCATACCTCCCGGTTGGCATAAACGCAGTTATAGATAAAGCCATAAAATCCTTGCCATACTGGCCAGTAATTGCAATTTCTGTCCAAAGTCTAGAGAAACTCTGATTATAGAGAGGGCTTTGTTCAGCCAGTCTCCTGCCTTTCCCTTGGGAAACCTGTGTGTCAAAAAACCAATAAATGCTGGTAATTTATTATGTGGACAGTCAGTCACGCAGAGTAAGAAAGAACTGAGAGCTGAGCCAAGTTATATGCACATAAATATTTGGGGGTGAATGGATGTAAAGCAAACAAGGATTATCAGCATCACAGGAACTATGGGTGGAAAGATTTAGTTCAGATTTAAAGACTGTTCAGCAATTGTGTAAAGAAGAAAAAAAAACACACCACAATTTACCAGTAAACCGATAGCTCCAGTTTAAAGAGTCTGTTTGTCAGCATTGATTAAGGAAAGATTGGTTTCCTCCTGAAGGACATCAGGTGAATCACGACAAGCCCTTAGAGCTCTCATCCCTCATTAATAGATGCCACTACCCTGGGCTCTAGAGGTATCTCTGGTATAATTTTGATGTTTAAATAAACAAGAATTAAATACACAGTATTTGGGGTTCTTCCAGCCTCCCAAGCATCCAAGTAACCCTCCAGCAGACAAGGTACCCTGTTCATCCCCACCTATGCAAACACCTATAGCACAACCTGCCTGACGATCACTCATTTCTCCTCGGCTTCTCCCGCAGCATTCAACCACCACCTGGATAATTCGCTTGCCCATGTCCTTTCCGGAGGGCTGCAGTCAGAGCAGGCGGGGAAACGTGCCTGCGTTTCAGTTAAGCACACCAAGAACAGCTTTCTCCAACTTCACAGGATGCATCTTGCAAAATTCTCCCTCTCCCACCCTACAGAAGAATGAGCTGGGGTGTTAAACACAGCACTTCATCCTTCCCACCAAAACCAGCCTGCAAACAGCCCGAGGGCTTAAACAGGTACCCAGGATGTGTGAGACTTTCAAACCTGTGTTGTCTTCCTCCCACATCTCAGGTGAGCTGCCTGCCTTGTCCACCAACAGCATTTCTACTCAAACCAAGATGAAGAGAGCTCTCAGCTCCAGGATGGGAAGTCACCAAGCACATCATGCCCCTGTTGCTTTGGTTTTGGAAGCTCTTCTCAATCTGCTAGCTAAGGTCTGCCCTCATCTAAACCACTGCTGCTGGAACAGCACAGGGATGGGGGGCTCAGGAATACTTTATCAATCAAGAATATCTGTTCCTAGCATCCATGCTGCTCTGCCACCCACCGGCCAAACCCATTTGGCCATCTAGTTTAATCAGCTAGCTCTTATCAGATTCGTTGACAGCTGCTGGCTGTGCTTCACAAGGATACAAGGGTTTAGCAGGTCATTCAAGGTTGCTGGCAGGACACTGCTGCCTCTGCTTTCACACACACACCTGTGCTGGTGCACCAAGGTCTCTTGCTCTGAGCAAGTCAATGCATTGCAGCTGATGAGCTGCTGATGAGCTGCTCTAATCAGGGTCCAGGTAGTTCCCCCTGAAAGGAATCAAGCACCATACAGAGATCTGTGGTTCAGGGCTGTTCAGCATGGTGCTCCTATGAAGATCTGTCCCTACCACATGTTGGGCAATAAAGACATTTAACTCTACATTAATATTCTTTAGTTTGGAGGAATTTAAGAACGCTCAACTTGTGTATTGTTGGGGGAGGGGAAAAGAGTATAACACAAGCAGTTAAGTGTTTGGGGGAGAGGAGAACGCTGTAGTTTGACAAATGAAGTGGATGGCCTGAGTCTTGGTGTGGCCAGTCACAAAGCAGCCATTAAAAAGAAATAAATACACACTGCTGCATCCATTTCCAAGGAGATGGCAGGAGATCCACTGATAGAAGCAGAAACATTCATGCTTTCATATCAGTGTCCGCTGGCAGCCCAGAGAGCCCCCCGTGTCCTGGGCTGCATCCCCAGCAGCGGGACCAGCAGGGCCAGGGAGGGGATTCTGCCCCTCTGCCCCGCTCTGCTGACACCCCCCTGCAGTGCTGCCTCCAGCTCGGGGGGCCCCAGGGCAGGAAGGACACGGAGCTGCTGGAGCGAGGCCAGAGGAGGCCCCGGAGATGCTGCGAGGGCTGGAGCCCCTCTGCTCTGGAGCCAGGCTGAGGGAGCTGGGCTTGTCCAGCCTGGAGCAGAGAAGGCTGCGGGGAGCCCTTGGAGCCCCTGGCAGTGCCTGCAGGGGCTGCAGGAAAGCTGGAGAGGGGCTGGTTGCAGGGCAGGGGGGGGCCAGGCCAAGGGGAAGGGCCTGAAGCTGCAGGAGGGGAGCTGGAGCTGAGCTGGGAGGCAGCAATCCTTCCCTGGGAGGGTGCTGAGGCCCTGGCACAGGGTGCCCCGAGAAGCTGTGGCTGCCCCTGGCTCCCTGGCAGTGCCCAAGGCCAGGCTGGATGGGGCTTTGGGCAGCCTGGGCTGGTGGGGGATGTCCCTGCCCATGGCAGGGGGGGGGAACTAGATGGGCTTTGAGGTCCCTTCCCACCCAAACCAGTCTGGGATTCTCTGATGAACTGGAACTGGTCAGGGAATCAAATTCTTGCCTTTGATGCTGCACTCTGATTGTGAAACACATGCTTTGCAGCATGAAAACTAGGCAGGATTTCTTTCTCCTCCATTCTCTGCTGCTACCAGCCCTCAGCACAGCTTCACAATAGCTCCTGGACCCACCTGAGCACCCACTCCCAGCCTTCATCAGGTCACTCATAGGCTCTGTGCTCCTTGAAAGGAGGAATGGCCTTTCCCCATGAGTTTTCAGAAGGTCAACAGAGCATGAGTTTAGGGGTTTTTTTGCTGTCCAGTAGTAGAAATGTACCTCAATAATTTAAAGTTGGTTGGGTTTGGATTTTTTTCCCCCTTGTAACGGTAATAGTTACTGCAGGAACATGACAGCACATCTGCTCAAAACAACCAGGGAGGCAGACAAACCCAAGTTCATTCTGATCCTGCTCTCTACTCTTCTTCCTTTGAGGAACACGGCAATTGTTCCTCTAGAAAAAGCACAGCAATTTTTCTGCAGGAAATCTGACATCCAAGCTGTGCTGCCTGCTGAACAGAGCGCTGCTGGCAGCTTGGGTCACTCTGCTCTACTCTTGTCCTCAGGCTTTTCTCCATAACTGAAGGCAAAGCTTTTACTGAGGGCAGAAATTCTCAGGCTGCTGTGTACTCCAGACTGGGAATTTCAGAAACCCCCCACAGCCTCACACCAGATTAAAAAAGGGAAGGGTAGGTGGAACTCAGAGCTACAAGCCCACCACAATCTGCCCCAAAGGACTGGACCCTTGTCCCTTCTTCCATATCATGCCTGGCCTCTCTTCCAGCAATTCCATGCTGGTAACGCAACTAGTTAGCTGGGAAATAAGCAGCTTCTCAGCCATCCTCCCTCTTTCTCCCATTTCTCCACAGCTGAGCTGGGATCCTTTCCTGGCCTTTTCCAGAGAACCTTTATTAATATAATAAATACGTTGAATACATATGGGCTCATGCACACAGGTTACCGTTGGGTTATCATCCCAACACCACACACCAGTAGCTACCAACCACGTGTTCCAGAGCTGCTCTGTGCCATCTTCAGTGGCAAGAGTCACATCCCCCTCCGTCCCTGGAGCTCACTCTTCAAGCGTGACTCATGAGTGGCTTCAACACTGTCCTACCACACAGTTTCTGGACAAGAACTTGCTTCTCTCCCCACTTCAGGAGACAAAGGCACATCAACCCTTCCCCAGTGTTTTTAGGGAGATAAGGATGTAAACTAGCTCCCCAGTATGTCTGGATAAATGTTAGTTAACTGTCTCTCTACTCTTACAGTCCTGGCTATTTTAGGAGTCTCAGCCACCTCAGGTTTTAACGAGGTCACTTCGCTATCTGCTAGGAAAGCTGTATTTTATTCCTCACCACCTCTAGCCTTTTCAAATTCAGAATTAAAATCTTTACGTGCAGCTTAGAACAAGATGAAAAAGAGCACATGGATTTCTCTTCACCTCCAAGGCCCGCCAGTCAAGAGGAGAAAGCAAGTCACACAAAGTGGGGTTTAAACCTTTATAGCAGCAAAGTCATTCTCGCAACAGCAAAGACAGACAGGCTGCTAAGAGGGTACCTGCTTCCATTTAACAGTGGTTGGCATTCACACGGGAGTGAGGGAGCCCAGGGACATCTCAGGTCTATGTTCTGCAGATGGAAGAAGAGATCTCAAGTCATCATCCCCATTTTTCCTACAGCTTTCTCCATTCTTCTGTGAGAGCTGGTGAACGCACCCTCTGCAGTATGCACTAAACCAGGGAGGGGCAATGATTTTATTTTTCGAGCATTAGAGAGTAGTGGTGGAAATCAATAACACATCACAAACATTTCTTGCTTTGCAAGGTTAATCACTCCAGCTAGCTATTTACATATTTCAGAACACAGTTATCTGCCAAATACTAGATTTTCAGTTACACAGAACAGTAATTAAGATATTTAGGTCTCCAAGAGTCAAAGAAATCGTTGCGCAACCTACCAAGGTCTCAGCTTGGCTTCGCCCAAACAGCTCCAACGTCCCACCAGGCACTGGCTCCCACAGAAACGCTGTGTTCAAGGCTCTGCCTTCGCTAAGTTTTACTCAATCTGCCCCACAGGTTCATGTGCTAAAGAGAAAAGCTGCACAGTTGCACAAACCTTGTTTTCCAAAAGGCCAAAAAGGAGGAAGAAATTCAAGTCAAAGCACTGATTTATGAAGATGTTGATTTATACGCTGCAAACGTATGCTGGAAGGGGGAGGAGGATAAATTAGCACAGAGTCCAAGTTGACGCTTCTTTGTTATTAGCCTCCTGTCATCTCTGGGACAGGGATTCAACTGCAGTGGAGAGCAGGACTCTGATCTAGTGTCTCCCGGCCAGCCCCGGTGATTAACTACACAGATGTTAATTACAGGATGTAAACAGTGCCCTTGCCTGACCTGTAACTTGACGTCAGGCATTTACAGCTCAGGGGAGCCAGTCAACCATACAGTCTGGTTGCACACGTGACGCCTCTTGGCAAGCCATTGCAACCCCTTCCCACCAACCTCCCCATTTGGGGCAGCAGATGACATCAAATGTGACACCACCTGTACTTCGCACTTTATTTCTACACTCACTTTTTCCATTCACAAGGTAAAAATATCTCCACAATGCTAAGAGCTCACAGAGCTTCTACCACAAGTAACAGATCAGGATCATGTCAAACCAAGCATCCAACAAACGCCTTGAGGAACGTAGATCAATGTTTTTGTAGGCATCGCTGGACCAACACCAGCCCACAACATCAATGGAAGTTGGTGGCTCACAAGAAGCACCAGAACAAGACCCTTAAACACTCCAAGATTTCCTCTGCCACAAAGGCACTGCTGCTGTCACAGCAGTACTGAGCAAAGGACTCCTCAGTCAATAGCCCACAAGGACTGTTGCTGTGTGACCAAGACAGACCACACCAGCATCTTAATACATGTCACCATGACCTTCTTCTGCTGCTCCAGGAATAAACAGAGGCATAACAAGATAACAGAATGGGAAGTACACCAAGGAACAAAGCCGTTATTCCTGATGAATATTCATCAGTGTCTTTGCTTGCTGTAATCTTCCCAAACATTTTTTTTTATCCAAATGCCTGCGAGAGGAGAAGAGTATATCCCACCAGCCCAGGAGACGTCTGACTCCGCCAGTTAATAAAACCAACGCACAGCTTTATAAACACACTCGGAGCCTTTCCACCAAAGGAAAGGCAAAAGCAAACACTCTCCCATCTCCCAGGAAGTTTGCCCCCGTGTTAGCTTTCCTGCCAGTATTTCTGTAGGGAGCTTTTGAAACATCTGAAAAGCACCGTTTTGTGCTAAATTCATATCCAGAAGGCACAGGCACTGAAAGAGCACACGAAGCAGAGTTCAAGATTTCTAGACTGCTTTTTAAATTGTAAGCACTTAGAAGAGCAGATGACCTTAGGTGTAGTGAGCTGATGCTAATGAGAATTCCGCACCAGCCTCTAGTTTGGGGTAATTACTTCGGATGCTGAGCATCAGCTGTTCCCCATAAATGGGCCAAAGGACTGCCTGTGCACGGCAGTTCTAAGTGCCAGGTTTTAGTGTGTGGTCACACACAGAGGCCAAAACCTCTCATGCTGCACAAGAAAACAGTTTCTGGCCCTCCATCCATCAACCTGTACAACACAGGGACTCCAGCTCATACCTCAGCGATCAACGGAAAAAAATACACAGGACCAGCAGCCTGTTCCTGCTTAAAATGAACGGGGCTCCTGCACCCTACAGTGCAGTCCCTGACGCAGAGCAGCCTAAAAGACAAGGGGTTTTGTTATCCTCCACTTGGGCCAACACAGCCCCAAACCACAGAAATTCGTTTCTTCCTGGAGGTTCCAGGAGACATGGGAAATTGGGCCAAAGCAAGGCACATATCATATCACTGTCACCCATCCCAAAGGGGTAGAAAAGTCCCGGGGGGACAGCACTTGTGCAACCACAAGCCACCATCACGTTTCAGCGGTGCTTCCACCTACACCATGCACACTTGGGGGTTTCTTCAACCAGCCCTTCCTGATAGTTTAAAAACTGTATTTTCCCCTCCTTACTTCTAACACACAGAGCGCACAGTATGAAACACAAGCTAATAAGCTCCCCGCAGGCCAAACGTGATGGGCACAGATAAGGTCAGTCTGGTGCTTATCTCCCACAAAGCTGCCTATTATTAGCAAAACAGGCTCGACTCTACAAACAGTGCATTAGTGTAGATCAGCCAGAGCAACACAGGCGGCTGGGCCACCCCACGGCGGTCACCTCGAAGGCACCCGGTTCGTGTCAGCATGCTGCAGGAGGCCAGCAGAGAACTGGGATGGTTTTTACATGAGGATGAAGGAACCCTTGCAATAGGTATCCCTTCACACCACAGCCCTTGAGGCAGCTCTCCAGTGACTGGTTCAGAACACAAAGCTTTAAAAAAAAAAAGCCACAAGAATTTGGGTGTAATTTTTTTGTTCTAGAAAAACTTCAGTATTCTCTCCGTGCTTTTGCGGGCAGTCTCATTCATCTGCCACTAATCTCTGCTCAGACGCTTTCTGTTGATACCAATTTTCAATAAGCACAGGGATTAAACGGGGCGACTCTGACAACCAAGGTCAGGCTGAAGGAGCTGAAGCCACCCTCACAGCAGCAGCATGGAGCTGCCCCATCCATGCAGTCCATGGTCCCTATTCCAAGGGACACCACACAGAGGTTCTCCATGGCTTTCCGCAGCACCAAGCTAAGGTTGGTGGTTTTGCACATGGTGTGTCTGAGGATCAAACTGCAGAGACGTGTCAGCATACAGGAGCCCAAAACTCACCCCAGGAGACAAAAGAGGCCTCCTGGACTCTTTCCAACATGGTTCTACCAAGAGTAGCAGGTCCAACACTCAAAGTGATGATCAACAGACACCTTGCCTGCAAAACTCCTTGGCATAGATCTCAATCTCAAGAGTCTTTTCCAACCTAAATGGTTCTACAATAGGAGACTGGGGAGACCAAGTTTAGACTTTTGAGGGAGAGATGCTGTAAGGCCAAATTCCACCAAGATCTATTATAAACAAAAGAAAAACCCCAAGCAGTTGTATTTAAACAGGCATATAAGTTTTACACAGCAAATGCAACAGGTCTCCAAGCAGCAAGCGTGGAGGCTGGAAATTACTATCTCACAACAGCTATCTTTGGTGATCGATGCCACCAGATCAACTTTGCATTGACAACTTTCCAGAGGCACCTTCCCTGGGGCCCAAACTCTGGGGCAATTCAGCTAAGAAAAAAAACCAAGAGGACACAAGAAAAGAGCAAACAACTTGTGCAGAGTCAGCAGCACATTCTGGCACCTAAATCAACTGACTTGTTTTCTTTTGAGACATTGGAAAGGAAGGAAGCGGATCAGCACTTCAGAAAAACATTACTACAGCTGTATCTGTGGAGCATTTCTGATTCAAAACAGGCTCCAGCAATCTAAGGGCTGCTGCAGATTACATGTGAGCTTGCCTTGGAGACTTATTTGATGGTTCTGGATGAGCCAGCAATGTTATTCCTTGCATGAAATCAGAGCTGTATGTGCAGTGCTTAGAGTACCCAAGTTGGTCTCTGAACTTCTCCCCAAACTTCTGCCATCCTCCTCCAGCAAAGCATGCCCTGGAAAACATGGTATCACCTCCCAAGAGAAGGGAAGGTGGAATCTCAGCCCACCTCCCAGAATAAGACAACCAAGAGGTGCCTTGAGCCCTAGTTCCTCCAGTCTAGCCAACACCAGGTCAACATTTCAGTGTTCGGACATTTGGCTAAAGCGAGACTCACTGTTGCCTGTGTGTCTCCTAGTAGCTCCTCACTTTGATTGTTTTTTTTTAATTAAAAACAGTGATAAGGAATTCGAGAGATCTACCTGACAGTTTTGCTCAGCAGCATCAGGGGTAGCACTTTAGGTGGTGTAGACACCACAGTTCCAGTTCCCACAGGATCAGCATCCCCTCTACGCCTCCCACAATGCCCAAATAAGCTCTCAGTACAAGAGAAAAGTCCTTCGTGCAACCACTCTTGTCCCCATGAGACAGCATTAGGCAGTTTTGACAATGTCTATTTAAACATTGTCTAAAAATACATCTGGCTTTCGACCACTGCAGATGCAGGTAAAGCCTCACAGTGACTGATGTGGCAAGGACAGATGCTTAGGAACAGCTTAGACCGCACTCTGAGTCTTATGTGTCAAGTCAGCAAAGAGCATCACTTCCAAGCAACTCTCAGTCAATAATCGTTTTGGAGGATTACTTGTGAATCTAATCTCCACGTGCTTTGAGAAGGGCACAAAAAGGATATTTTTATTTCTTTACTAAACAGTAACAACAACGGATGCCTAACAGCTCGCATGAGAAGCCTGAGTGAGAATTTGCATTCGTTTCAACTCTAAGACACCAAACAGCCTCTGTTCCTGAGCACGTAGGAAGGCACTCCTCTGGCACCTCGTGTTACCCATGGCCAGTTAGGCAAGCACCCCCACCACCCCCCAAAGAAAAAAGAAAGAGATCAAAAGAGAGCTTGGCCATAGCAAGTCTTAGATTTGCTCTGCAGTATTTCCACAATACAGATTTAGCCCAACATTTTTATGGGCAAAACATCTGCTAGGAGGTAATTCCCATTCCCATGGGCCCAGAAGGACTTAGAGGTGCTCTCACTTCCCCACAGCCTGGCCCATGTAGCATCCATCTATCAACATCTCCTACAAACAAAATCTCCTCACCATTTCCAAAAATCCAGGGGGCTTGGTACTGAGCTTGGCCACAACCTGGGATGTGAGAAAAACATGATCGGAGGTGGGAAACCACTGCAGTTGATACAAGAATCTCAACACTTCTCTCTGCAGCCTGACATACCCTGGTGTGTTGTCCTCCATTCATACAGAAAGTCACATTTAGGCCAGGCAACATATTGACAACCCTGTAACCTTTCAGTTTGCTTCTCTAAAGAAATTAAACTAGTCACATTTAGTTAGGTTCCACCTTACCCAGACTGTCCAATGCCTTGGCTAACACCTTGACATATCTGGTCCGCCCCTTGTTACGTGTGGAGGAAGGAGGTTAAGGAGAATCATTTTACATTAACAAAAAAAAAATATCCTTTCAAAGTATTAGAACTCACAACTCCACAAATAGAGAGTTAATGTATGCACTAGACCACTGCTCTACCACATTTGGGTTTTGGAGGATTCCGTTAACAATGGAACGGTCACTCCCCTCCTCCTCATTTTTCATTAGCTGCATTGGCTTTGTAAGGGCAACCAGGAGATCAAAGTGATCTAGAAACAATCCAACCAAACCATGAGTAATGCCACTGAAGCCAGGAAACTTGAATTTCATGTTCCAGGGCAAAGCTGGAGCCTTCTGGTGACAAATAGATCCCAGACTTACCCTCTGGACTGTACTGGAATCAGAAGGTGGTGGTAAATCCTCAGATTTGGCCGATTATTTGTTACAGCCCTATCACATTTCTGCATTGAAAACTACTGCAGGATGCAAGCCAGATACTAACATAATTTCCAGAGAAACTGGCCTCATCCTCTATGTTATTGCATGAGGTGTTTTCCTTAGAGGACCACACTCCCACAGAGCATCCAGCTACGCAAGCCTCCACCACAGAAAGCCCCCAGTTCAAGTCAACACGTACATTCGAGCTTTCCAAGAGAAGCTCCTATTCCAAAACCATAATAAGCAGTCCCCTGAAGACTAGTTTCTGCAGCAGAGCTGGACTAAAACACCTACATACAGAGCAGGGACGGTGAGGAGTGGAATAGTCACCCACCCTACCAGATAACTTCGCCTTCAGCTCTGCCAAGTGGAAAGTTTTCAGATGCTCATCAGCTCTGTACTCCAGGGAGACAACACCCTCTCCTCTACACTAGTAATTTTAGCATAAGAGTGCAGATGTGCTCTCAGTTCTCAGTTTTTTCTTCCTCCTAAATTCCAACCCCCAAGGCCCTCATTTGCTAGAAGAGGTATTGATGCACCAACTAGAATGGGTCTCGTAGCCGCAGTGTTTTATTGCTGCTCTGCAAACTGATGAATGAGAGCACAAAGAAAGTCATGAACTACACAAGGTCAAGGGATCCAGCTCTAAAATCTACATACAAAAGGACAGGTCAACACCACCCCAATGCCCCAGGACAGATCCTGGACACCAGGACAGCCTCTGAAACCCAATTATAACATTCTATAGAATCACAGAACAGTTTTGGTTGGAAGGGACCTTAAAGTTCCACCCCCTGCCATGGGCAGGGACACCTCCACCAGCCCAGGCTGCCCAAAGCCCCATCCAACCTGGCCTTGGGCACTGCCAGGGAGCCAGGGGCAGCCACAGCTTCTCAGGGCACCCTGTGCCAGGGCCTCAGCACCCTCCCAGGGAAGGATTGCTTCCTCAGATCTAGTCTGAATCTACCCTCCTTTACCCTTTGTCCTATCACAACAGTCCCAACTAAGACTTCTGTCTCCACCTTTCTTATAAGCCCCCTGTATGTATTGAAAGGCCATAATAAGGTCTCCCCAGAGCCTTTTCTTCTCCAGTCTGAACAACCCCAACTCTGAACTTGCTCAAACAGCTCCATGTCCTTCTTGCATTGGGGGTCCTAACAACATAAGCTGCAGCTAAAAGGATTTAGGTTCACTTCTCCATAAAATTCATTATGTACCCTGTGCAAGAAGGTAGTTTACCACTGCCTGAGCAAACCAGGTTTTAAATACCCACCATGGGCTTCTCCAAGCTTCTTGCTTATTCCTAAGTTACAGCTTTCCATCAGAGCATCTCGCACAGGCTCAGACTGTTAATAACTGTGTTTACAGTGGGCGTTGGCCTTATCAACGGGATGAATGTGTTCTGGCTGTGTGCCTCATTTTGCTGAAGCATGATATAATCCCTTAAAACACATTATCAAGAACTGATGTTGCTTAACTAGGCCACGTGATTTCCACCTAACAGGAGAGGGCAAAACCCACCACTCTGCTGCTGCCTTTCCTAGCTCGCTCCATGAGCTGAGCAATCCAACACTTATCATGAAGCATTCACACCAGACACCTTTCCTCTTCCTCCTCGGCGTAAATCGCAGACAGGTCCCTGCAGGAAGCTCTTCTGATAAATGCTGAAAGAACCTGGAAGTTCTTATCTGCTGTGTCACAGAGTTTAGGGGATATTTTGTAAAAAGAAGTAGGTCATAGCGAAATAACTGCATAATCAGGTGGTTACTTACATCCTCATGTCTGCAATATCCAAGGGCTTATTTCTGCATATGGCACACCATGAGCTGCTCAGGTCCAAGTCAATCCATGCACTCACACTGAAGGCTTCGTGAGCAGATGATCATTTTTCTCATGCAGCTCTGTCAAGTCCTGATTTACAACAGCTCTTCCTTGGAAGTGTTTTTGGAGAACAAATCCAATCTTATTACAGAATGGTTTGGGTTGGAAGGGAGCTTTAAAGATCATAGAATCACTAAGGTTGGAAAGGACCTCTGAGATCATCAAGTCCAACCGTCAACCTAACACCACCGTGCCAACTAGACCATGTCCTGGAGCGCTGCATCTATGTGTTTTTTATGTCTCCAGGGATGGTGATTCAACCACCTCTCTGGGCAGCCTGTTCCAACACCTCGCTACTCTTTCCGTGAAGAAGTTCTTCCTAATATCCAATCTGAACCTGCCCTGACGCAACTTGAGGCCATTCCCTCTTGTCCTGTCGCTAGCCACTTGGGAGAAGAGACCGACACCCTCCTCACTACAACCTCCTTTCACGTAGTTGTAGAGCGCGATCAGGTCTCCCCTCAGCCTCCTCCTCTTCAAGCTAAAGAGCCCCAGTTCCCTCAGTTGCTCCCCATAAGATTTCTTTTCCAGTCCCTTCACCAGTTTTGTTGCCCTTCTCTGGACATGCTACAGGAGCTCAATGTCCTTCTTATATTGATCATTTAGTCCAACCTCCCTGCAATAAGCAGGGACATCTTCAACCAGATCCAGTTGCTCAAAGCTCTGTCCAACCTGACCTTGAATGTTTTCAGGGATGAGGCATCTACTACCTCTCTGGAAACCTGTGTCAGCATTTCACCAACCTCACTGTAAGAAGTTTCTTCCTTATCTAGTCTGAACCTCCCTTCTTTTGGATTAAAACCATTACTCCTTGTCCTATCACAACAGTCCAAGCTAAAAAGTCTGTACACATTCTTCTTACAAGCCTCTTAAGTATTGAAAGGCCTCAGTAGGGTGTTCCTGGACGTTTTCTTTCTCCAGGCTGAACAACCCCAACTCTCTCAGCAGGTCCTCATAGGAGAGGTGCAACTTTGTGGCCTCCTCTGGACTCACTGCAACAGGTCAATGTCTTTCTAATCAGTAGTATTCAAGGCAAGTCCACTAATTTTTGGTATAGTGGATGGTATACAAGGTTGTCATACTTCAGAAGCAGAGATTCACACAGCTTTAGCATTTCATCAAGTTATTTGCAAAATACTGGCTGATCTGAGATGGACACTATCCATCTCCAATATTTTCTTCTTCCTCTGCCCCAAATGGAGAGATAAGTGTCTATCTCCATTTAGCCATGTGGCTGATAGTTGTTCAGACCCACTGTCTAGTTTGACTTCTCCTCTTCCCCTCCGATGCTGGTCCAGGAAGAGGAGATGCAAGGCCTGACAGGAAGAAGTAAGGAATTCTTCGGCATTGCAGATGCAAAAGTTAAAATATAAAAATAAAATCTAAAAAAAAAGTCTTGTCCTTGAAAATGAATGCATTTTAAAAGCTTTGAGATTAGGCTGATCACAAGACAAGCAGCTTCTCCTTAAGGAAGAAAGCAGCCCTCCCAAGAGGAGGTGATATCAACTTGAGGGAAGAAATCCAGTGGTGCTATGAAGCCTGCTAGACTGCGCAGTCCCACATCTGTAGCAGGTAGAAGCTGCTCTGACAGTTAATTCTCTCCATCAGTGCCAAAACATCTGGGGTTTGTGGACCCTGTCATGAGGATCCAGGCAGAAATTATAATAGAATAAGATGGACCTGAGCAGGACAAAGGAAAGTAAACCAGAGACTAAAGTTAGGCCTATACATCATCAGGAGAGCGCTTCCCACGATGGAGAGGAAGGGGAAGGAAGGCAGTCAGCCGTACGGGGAACAATTGCTGCAAGGAACGGGAAGCAGCATTGTTTGAGAAATTTAACAATAAACTATATAAACCAATCCCCCAACCCTACCCCCAAAAAATAAAAATAAAAGAAAAAAGTCCCATAGTGCTCGGGATAGTCGGGGCTACCTTGACATCACACACCCTCTCTGAGCCAGAATGGAAGAGAAGCTGCTTTGTTTGGTTTTTCCCTGAACTGCATTCCCAGCCCTTTTCCCCAGGAAGGAAGCTTTCCACGCTCCCCTTCCTCCTCAAATTCTCAAAGACTGAGCCTGGCTCCTTATTCCACCTCCCCCAGCAAAACAGACCCCAGGGCAGCGGGGCCGTGCTTTCACCGCTCTGCTCGACAGCTCCCGAGAGCCCTGACGGCGCGAGGAAATAGCAGCAAAATGCAGCACCTCACTGGTGGGTCACGAATTCAGGTCCAACATGGGGTAGCAGGACATCTGCAAGCTTTTCAGGTCCTTTTGTGGGAAAGCCCGCACATCCCTTGCCCTCACCCCTTCCACTGAGAAGATCTCCCTCTTTCAGCAAGGAAAATGCCCGGGACATCTGCACAGGCAGGAGAAGCCGGGCTGCGCACATCCCATTTCGCAATGGTAAAGCTCACTGCTCTGGCTCAGTTAACTCCAAGCCTCCCTGCTGCAACGTGACCGCAGCTGAGTTTTATTCCGCTTAAGCCTTTCCCAAAATACCTGCGGTCCTCTGAGGTACTTTTTCCTCTCATCACCAGCTTTGCAGAAATTAAATCCTATTAGCACATAACAAGCACTCAGTAACTGTAACATTTGGGTTTGGTTTTTTTTACTGACATTGTCTCAAAGACCTTACCATCCCTCCTCCTTCAAATACAGGGAGTTCAAAACATCTGAAGCCTCAAAGCATCCTTCTGTGTGCAGTATTTAGTGCTGATCCCACCAAAGCTACCCTGCCAGCAGTGGTAACGACCTACTGTCAGATCTCAGGTCTCTGCCCTGTCCTACCCCAGCACCCACGAGTGCAGCTTCACTACACACAGGACCATTCCTGGTCCTTCAAAGTCCAGGTCAGGACAACCTATAACTGACTGTTAGAGAAATCACCTTTCCCATGATGGCTGGCAGAGGCCAAGCAGTTGCATGTCTGGACTTTAATTGATCTCAAAGGCTGCAAGAGCCTCAAAGCTCTCTTTTCCACCTGCTTTTTTAGTGCTAGAAACATCATGTCTTTGCGCCTCTTCCCAAAGGAAACTGGACATATCTGCATATCATTCCCAAGTCCCACTATCTTTAAGCCTTTTCCTACAAATATCTCTGTTTCAATGCTACAGCAGCATTATCAGGTCAGATGACTCCTTCCTTAATGATCACAAGGTCCTACAGACTCTGGGAATGAGCTTTCCACCAAGCAGAGGAGAGGGACCAGCTGAGTGGACTTATCTAGGCTGTCCTGGCAGCATCAAGGAGAGGGATGTGTCTGAAGTACTGTGCTGGGGAGACCCTTGAGATGTCACCCAACTTGATGCCCACCTTGCAGTCGTGCATGAGGCTTGTCCAAGTGGCTCAAACCCTGGACCATTGAGGCCCCACAGCCATGCCCCAGAAAAATCACTACCAATGGAAAGATGTCCTGCTACTAAACCTAAGCCATCCTATTTCCAAATGAAGATAACATCCTTCCTCTTGTTTTCCCTAGTTCTCCAAGATTTCAGCCCAAAACCAGAAGTGTAAAAGCCTGCTAGAAAACAATTCTATTCCCTTTTGGTTGTCTTGTTCCTTCACCCAGCTATCAGCCACATTACCACCTTCTCCTCCTAGGTCCCAGATAATCCCCTGTTTCACCCCATATCCTGCCAGAGCAAACACAGCACAGCATCCAGCCAAGGCTGAGGACCAAGAGGACTCCTTGCATGTGCCCTCTGCTTAATTTCACTCTTGTTTTATCTTAAACTGGGGACATCCATCCAGCTGCCTGTGGTGTTTCGCACACCTCAGGACATAGGGAGCCAGGCAAGAGGAGGAACACGCTCTGGCACCCCTCAGTCCGACCCTCTGCAGATCAAGGCAGCAACAAAACCACTCACCTTTAAAGAGAAATCTTACCAGCTCATATTTGGCTTGATATTAAGTTGATCTTTTAGGTCATGGGGTTCACAGCTGCCAGATCCCCCTCCTCCACCCCCAGTTACCAACCACCAGTTTTATTTATAAGCTATTTGTGCATCCCAAACATGGGAGCGACAGACCTGCCAGAGAAGCTGTTCTCCCAATTCCACCACTCCAAGCCAACGTTTTGTGACAAGGGTGACTCCTAGAAGAATTTAAGAAGCCTGTTACAGCAACCAGCTTCCCATACACACGCACACACTCCCCAGGTCTCAGGATCGAAAGGCTCACCACCAAATTTTGAAAAGCAAAGTCAAATTTCTGAAATTCACTTTTTTTTTTTCCACCTGCAGATTTTCATTGGCATCTCCCACAGAGCCAGAGACCGGTTTCTAGGGAACACTTTCAACCCAAGCGTTAAGGGAAGAAGCACGCAATTCAACTCCGAAGTCTGCTTTCCAAAGGCATTTTCTCCTCCTAAAGCTCCAAAGATAAAAAAGAAAACCAACCAACCTTATTAAGCATAATAGGAAGCCTTACAATAACTTTGGGAGGTGAAAGTTTTTAAGAGGCAGATATTTTCTGTCCATTATCCGAAACATATTTCTAGGCTTCATTAAGAACATTATAAATTTACTTTTTTCAATGGGAGCGCAGATGCCATTTGATCTAAAGATTAGGATCACATTTCCTTCCTCTAAAGTAAAAGGCAAACATTAGCAAGGACTGCCGGAGTTAAAATTTGATTATTGCTTAGGAAAGGTCCAAACTTGCCAAGAGATGGGTTTAATGAGTTAGTTGCAACATATTGTAAAGGGCATTTAGAGACAGCTACGTGTGCTAGCAATGGGCAAGTCCTGCCCTCATTCCACCCTCTCCAACACTCTCAGCCTGGCCAACAAGTCACCCACAGACCGCAGGGAGCTGTGCAGCGCTCAGCACCATCAATACAGGTAGGGATACACAGGAGTATCCACGCGTGGTGCTGTGAGAAAATCACATCGCAATACTGCTACTCCATCAGATGTCCTCCACGAGACTCCCCAGCCCACAGCTTCAACAGGCTCCTCAGGTATTTGCTCCCCACTCAAGGGAGAGCAGGGACGCTAAGCAAAGGGGTGCAAAGCGGAGATATGCCCAGCTTGGGGAGCACATCCAGCCAAGGCTGAATTTAATCCCTTCCCCAGCTGAGTAAGACCGGCCGATAAATAAAAGAAAGGCTTTGGCAACAGGTACAAGGCAAACAAGTTGGAAGCTGTAGTTTTTCCGGTATCTAAGTCACACGGAGGGCTGCAGACCAGGGCGAGCGTTCCGTTCAATACCGCCACAAATGTTTTTGCTAACCAAGAGGATGGCTGCAGCGAGCTGCCTCCTTCCCTCACAAGGGTAGTTCCAGTCTTGCTTTCCATTGTAAGGAACAGGAGATCATTGCATAGCTATTAATTTAGCTAGCCATACAAATTTAGTTGGAGACCTCAGAAAGCCACTAAAAACATAGCCAGTAAGCAGCTCTGCCCAACACACTGGGGTAGAAGTGCTGGGACCATAACCAGCCTTCCCACAGAGGCTTGTGGAACAGATACAACAGCTCTTCAATAGCTTAAGGAGCAGCTTATGGATCTCAGAAGCTATAGAAACCTGAACCAACCAGGAGATCCACACCATTCCAAAGAGGGTCCTGCATCTCACCCCAGAGAGGGAGAAAGGCTAATATAGAAGCTCCCTTTGAAATGCTCTTTGATCTATGGCACCAGGCAATCTTTTTATCCATGATCCAGTCAAGTGGATGGATTGCAGCTATCTAACCATGACCCAAAGCATTGTGTACCTTCATCTAGACACAAAGCTGAGACCTCTGAAGACCGCTGAAGGCCCTGAAGACAATGGTGCTCTGCAAAGCCCAGCTCTGACCCTTCTTCAAAATCAGCTTCTGTGCATCAAGCACAGAGAAGGGGAGTGAAGGGAAAATACAGGGGGGTAGTACACAGTGGCTGAGCTGACCAGAGTCAACAGTGACTGACCAAGCACCCAGCACCTCCTTGTCCAACATGCCTGACAGTGAGCAAAACACCCAAACTCTGCGAGAAAACACAAAAGCAAATAAACCACATGAAATCTGTTCCACTTCCATACTCATTCCCAAATACACAGTTGGACAGGTGTTGTGCCTGAAGAGTGAGCAAGTGACAAGGGAAGAGGGGACCTCTTAAGGCTCTTAGCCACAGATTCATAGAATCGTTAAAGTTGGAAAAGGCCTCCAAGATCATCTAGTCCAACCATCACCCTACCACCTATATTACCGACTAAACCATCTCCCTGAGTACCAAATCCACACAGACTGGCAGGGGTGGGCAGGGCCCTCTGGAGATCCCCCAGCCCAACCCCCTGCCAGAGCAGGGGCACCCCCAGCAGGGGGCACAGGGTGGCATCCAGGCGGGGCTGGGGTCTCTCCAGAGAAGGAGATCCCACACCCTCTCTGGGCAGCCTGGCCCAGGGCTCCCCCACCCGCACAGGGAAGAAGTTTCTCCTCATGCTCAGCTGGAACTTCCCATGTCCCAGTTTGTGCCCGCTGCCCCTTGGCCTGTCCCTGGGCACCACTGGGCAGAGTCTGGCCCCTTCCTCTGGACACCCCCCTGCAGATATTGATCAGCACTGATCAGATCCCCTCTCAGGCTGCTCTTCTCCAGCCTCAACAGCCCCAGCTCTCTCGGCCTTCCCTCAGACCAGAGATGCTCCAGCCCCCTCATCATCCCTTCGATCCTCACTTGTACACTAGCTGTAACACCCCTCCTCCGAGAGAAGCCATCAGCTATTGGATCTGTCACCAGGTCGCAGTTCAGGAAGAAGCTTTATAATACCCTGCTTAGCACCTTCCCGAGTGGATACCTACACCAAATGTGCCAACTGCAGTTTCCTTCTGGTGGCCAAGCTTCTCAAGTGTGGAAATAATCAGCGTGCGTGCCAGGCGTGCCTCTCCTCCCAGCTCAATTCCTGCTTGTCAGCATCCAGGCTGTGGCAGACTTGTACCTTTCCACTTCCTCTGCAGCAAAATTGAGTTATTCTAGGCTCATAATTGACACAAAGTCAAACTCCATCTGTTTCCACCAAGATAAAGATCCCTCTGAGGTCGCTCTGCTAAGTACCTGTGACTTCGCTGCCCTGCCTCCCACCACAGCTCTCCTGCACAGGGAGCCGAGAGGTGCAGGACACCAAAATTAGTGCCCAGATTCCCTCGGGGTTTATTCTGGGCTGGGTGCAAGGCAGTATCTTTGTGCTATTTAAGTGCCCGGACAAATGCCGCAAGTCCAACGCTATGGAGAGCATCAGTAAGTGGGAGTCGTACAGCCTGGACTAAAGAGGAAAATGCAAACATCCCAGGAAAAAAAAAAGAGAAAGGAAAAAAATCAGGGGAAGAAAACTTTCTGAAGCCATTTTTTGCTACACTGAAGTTTCACAAGTTACACCAGAGTCAGACAAGTGTTCCACCTACATGTAATTCAGTTCATGGCTTGTTTTAATTTCAATTACTATTAAAAACATTAAACCCTTTCCAGAGGTGCTACGGTGCACAGCCAATATCCCGGATGGGAACATAAAGCCACAGCAGCATCGATCTTTGCCCTCACCAAGAAATGGAATTAAAGAGACTCGGGCACTGTCTGTAGTCTCAAAAGCAGAGAGGATGCACGAAAGCATTGGCTGGCGGAGCAGCAAAAGCCAAACAGCAAGAAAGCAGGTACGCAGGCAGGAAGCAAAAAGTGTGATTTTCTTCAACGACATAATTACGAGCAATCAAGCTATTGGGTGACAAATTCATTTGTGCTGTATAAATAGAAGCAGTCAAGCCAAGTTACCCCCATGGCCAAAACTAGCACCAGGAGGCAAATGACTTACTGCAGAGTCACTGCACTTAGTGACAGTTTGGATGCAATTTGATTCTGTCACCGTCACAGCCAGCGGGCAGGAACAGGGCCAGCGAGACCAGCACACTGACCGGCATCTTCCTCAGCGCCGCTCGGCCAGGCAGACGCCGTGTGGGAAGTTTTGGTGCACACTTAGTTCTTCCAAGCCAGAGTAACCACTGAAATTTCTAACCATGTTTTCAGCAACCACCCCACTTATAGAATAGAATCATTAAGGTTGGAAGTGACCTCAAGGATCATCTAGTCCAACCATCCCCCCCACACCTATTACCCACTAAACCACG
>VWZZ01003255.1:204377-222757 GCA_013399095.1 Psophia crepitans
ATTCCTGATACAGGCCAGGATGCCGTTGGCCTTCTTGGCCACCTGGGCACACTGTAGCCACCCTCCCATGAACTAGCTTCATGAACCCATCTCTGCAAGGGTTGGTTCTCTTATAAAGCAGGGTAATTCCTTCCTCAGTGCACGCATGATGGGCAAACCGCATTTCCCAAAGGGACAACATGGATGGGAAGCCTGTCCCTGGATGGGTAAAATATGGCATAAAGCTGCAGCATCTAGAAACATGAGGGAAATAATCGCTGTGCATCTGCATCCATGCCACCAGCAGCTTGCACTGAAAAGGGTTTTGAGGAATCCAGTCCTTTCTCAGTATGCACGAGAAATCAAGGGTGCGAGTCTGCCAACAGCAAAACCACCATCAGGCTTGTGCTTTGAAAACCTTAAGCACTTTTGAGAGAAGCCAAAAGTCTTCACAGACCAGAGTCCTCTCTGCAGCAGAGCACCAATTCCCTCCTCCAGCGACCACAGGATTAGGGGAAAATGAGAAGGAACAAGATCTGAACACAACCCTTGATCAGACAGCCTGAATGTATCTGGATGCCACATGGACCTTCAATGTTACCGGGTGATGAACAACCCACGCCGTATCAGAAGCTGTTCCAGACCCACAGTCCACACACCTGAGCCATGACATGTACCCACCTGGTTGCAGCCCCCAGGCTGGTCCCAATTTGACCCAGAAGTGCCTGCTGATGACCAGAAGCATCACCCTCTGATCTAGCAAGTCTTTCTAGAGAGCAGTTTGTCCTCCTCTCCCCTCTACATGTGAAGGCCACTGAGCTTCAGACATATTTCACAAAGGAGACTGGAAGTTACTTTTCAGTTACTCACCAACATCATATGTTCCTATGAACATATACCCAAGTGAAGGTACCAGAGGCCCTTGCTGAGCAGGGGCTGGAAGAGGCATCAAAGCATCCCACCTTACAGTGCAAGGGATGATGAATCTCCGTTAAGGTCAGGACCTTGACATACCAGCAATGCAAGTTCCTACATTGCCAGGAAACCACAAGCCTGAGTAACGTACAAAGTTCCCCATATCTCGTGACAGGCAAATCTCACTGCTGTCCCCAGCCTGACAGCAAATAAACTCACATCACAGGGAAGCCCTTTGGAAGATGACATATCAGAGAAGATTGAGCAAAAGGAGTGAAGACACCTAAAGGAGACCAAATACTTTAGGGACTGTGAATATTCCCTCAACAACCACACACACACACTTGGATCTCATCCCACCCATCAGCTTCACACTGTATTTCACAACAATGCCTATTGTGCTGCTTCCACTACGATGTGTTGACTCTCCAGGTTAGCAGCTCCTGCCAGGGTACAGGTACAGAGCAGCCTCAAACTCTCCCCTGATTAAATCAGTCCTCACTTTATTCTGTGTTTTATCCCATAACAGCTCATGAGCTGTTCTAAAAAGACCCATGTTTAGTCTGAAAACCACCCTTTTGCCAACAATATTTGGAGAAAATAAGTCATGCCATTCAAAGCAACCGCCATGCTGTTCCCACCTCCAGCAGAGAGGTCATTTCATGTGAGTAAGCACCATGAAAATGATGCTTTGCAGTTTAACATCAACCTTAAGATCAGCCTGAGAACACCAGTGGAAAGCTGAGCAGACCTCCCATGCTCATCAGCTCCAGCGACATCTCCCACTTACTACCACCCCCACAAAGGAAAGTGCCATTTCCATATTGAACGCATGGAGCCAACACATTCCCTACTGCCCTCCTCCCAAACTATTCACAGAGCAACCCACGGAGTCTCTCTAAACCAGGCTGGTGGGGGTGCAGTAGAGACAGGTTCAGCTGCCAGACACTTCCGCACCACGTGCAAACGCCTCTCGGGGAAAGAGTGGCTAAAGATAGCTGACAGTCCTGTAATCAGACCCATAAAACTGGGATTTTACTCCCACTCAAGCTGATCCGTGGTTACTGGGGCAGACGCCTCCTCCACACCTCTAAAATCATTACAAGCTGCTTTTGCAGGGAGTCGCCTGGGTTTGATGACCTCCATCATCTTCTCAGTACAGCCCCAGGGTACCAAGAAGTACTCAGCCATTGGCATGAGAAGCAGCAATGCTCGGGTAATGGTTTCCAGCTACAAAAGACACCATGGAGAGCATCCCTCAAGATGGTGAAACAGTCCCTGCGTCACTGCTGCAGCAGCAGGAAGGTTTCCCCATTACCACCTTCACACCCCACCGGCTCCAAAGATACTCTGTGAACTCAGCCTGTTGGCACGCTCGGGATAAAGTGAGTGGAGTCCTAGGCCAAGTACCAGTCCCCACAGAGCTCCCAGCTATTTTGGGCAGGTTGTGTTCAAAGCTGGAAGTATTTATGGTGTCTCGGGGGGGGGGGAATAAAAAATTCACTGGTGGGGGGGAATAAAAAATTTTAAAAACCCACACAAATTAAGTGTTCATAATTTTGGTGTTGCACTGGACAAAATCTGTTAAAAAAGAGAAGGTGGAAAACTATTTCAGATTCTCTTTTCTTATCCCATCCCACATGCTCCATTTCTAGGGGCCACGGTCCTCCAGTGGACCTGTATCACTGCTCATGCCAAACAGTGACGTTATGCTGAGGTTATTATTGTAACAGAGCAAAAACTACGTACTAAAATGTTGGAGCCAAGCAAAGGCTCCTACACAGCATTTTCCAGACCCTCTCTCACAGCAGCCTGCACCATCCACCAAAAATCCCACCTTTCAGGCATGTCTCATCACCTTCATGCAGGTGTTACACACCCTACCCATTCCACCCCATCAAAGACAAACCTATAGAACCCCAGACTAGTCTGTGTTGGAAGGGACCTCAAAGATCATCTCGTTCCCACCCCCTGCCATGGGCAGGGACACCCCCCACCAGCCCAGGCTGCCCAAAGCCCCATCCAACCTGGCCTTGGGCACTGCCAGGGAGCCAGGGGCAGCCACAGCTTCTCGGGGCACCCTGTGCCAGGGCCTCAGCACCCTCCCAGGGAAGGATTGCTGCCTCCCAGCTCAGCTCCAGCTCCCCTCCTGCAGCTTCAGGCCCTTCCCCTTGGCCTGGCCCTCCCTGCCCTGCAACCAGCCCCTCTCCACCTTTCCTGCAGCCCCTGCAGGCACTGGAAGGCCACAATTAGATCTCCCCAGAGCCTTCTCTTCTCCAGGCTGAAGACCAACTCTCAATCTCAAACAATTCACCTCCCTCCCCAGAGGCCACCCATCTCCTGCAGGGTAGCTCAAACACCACCTTCAAGTTCTCCATAGCAGCTCTCGGACAGTGTTTTTGCCCACTGCAAGAGGAAAGCATACCCACGGAGCGCACACAGAAAGCATTGGGAATTGCAGGACAAGGCTGTGAGTCCCAGCTTCATCACAAGCTCAGTGGTAGACACTCCGGTAGATTTAGTTTAAGCATCTCGCTCCCTGACAGAAAGAAAGTGGGATGCTGCGTGGTTGAGGGTGGCATCTGTCTGCACCCCGAAAGGCACCCAGGGTGCACTGGAAACGCTGCCAACAGTGAGCTGCAGTCAACCTGCTGAAAGCACTTTGAACAAGTCATTAGAGTTGTACTCCCACTCGTTACAGCAGGCACCTGAAGTGTTGAGTTTACCAGCGCAAACTAAGAGTGTCACAGTGGGAAAAGGCTGAGCAGCCCACCTAAGGAGAGGTGCTTTCCAGGAACGAGCCTCTCTGCTTCACATATGACTGCTCAACAGCTTGTTTGCATGACTTCACTGGGTGAACGTAGGAGAATGGGGCACCGATACTCCTGTGGCAACACTTATCCTGCAGATGTTTTATACAGGCTACTAACACCAACCTTCAGCTCAGGAGACTCTTCTTGACCTCCCAAAAGGCAAACCTCAGAGAAATAGGTTGCTCACACTGTGTCCTCCTGGTGTCTCTCCTGTCCCAGATATGTCCAGACCTGATTGCAAGTGTACTGGAAATCAGACACCTGACTCCTCCCACGAAACCATTTTTTACACCACCAGACAGGTCTGCAGAGCAGTTGTGTCAGAAGCACACTTAGCCAAAGATCAGCACCCAAAGAAGTTGGGTTAATAGAATAGAATCATTAAGGTTGGAAGTGACCTCAAGGATCATCTAGTCCAACCATCCCCCCCACCACCTATTCCCCAATAAACCATGTCCCTCAGTACCACATCCAACCTGTCCTTAAAGACCCCCAGGAACGGGGACTCCACCACCTCCCTGGGCAACCCGTTCCAATGCCCGACCACCCTTTCCCAGAAGAAATTTCTCCTCATCTCCAACCTGAACCTCCCCTGGCACAACTTGCAGCCATTCCCCTTAGTCCGGTCACTAGTTATCTGCGAGAAGAGGCCGACCCCCAGCTCACCACAACTTCCTTTCAGGGAGTTGTAGAGGGCAACAAGGTCTGCCCTGAGCCTCCTCTTCTCCAGACTAAACAAGCCCAGTTCCCTCAGCCGCTCCTCATAAGACCCATGCTCCAGCCCCTTCACCAGTTTCATTCTACATATCTACCTGCCTTTCTACAGCATCCAAGTGTTCACATACTCATCCTGCCCCACTGAGGCAGTGCCAGGCCCTTTATTTTGCAGTCATGGAACTAGGAAAGACATTTATCTCCTTGACCAAAGCCACTGAGGATGTCAGCACAGAGCAGATGGATGAGCCCAAATCACCACCCAATCACCATCCTTCCCTCTATGTCATCATCAAAACATCAGTCCTTCACGGCTACCTTGCAGATCTGAGGAGAAATAATCAACAGCTCAAGTGTTTCTTGAGAGGCAGCATAAAAAACTCTGACCTTCTGTGTTCCCAGGGTGAAACAGGAGTTAGATGCTGCAAGCAAGAACTAAGTCCTCTTCAGATGATAATTTTTGGATGCCTTCATCATGCTGGAGAGGAAGGATCCAGAGTTCACCAGTTCCTGCAAGCAAGCATCTCTTGCATGGCCAAGGGAGGAGAAAGATTTCTGCTTGGGACCTCAGGGTGCCCACAGCATCACTGAGGTGAGACACTATGGGACAGGCTCCCAGGTAGAAGCGAGACCTCAGACCCACCAGAGTATCTCTGAAGCTGCAGCAGATGCATCCAGCTGTGGGCAGACCAACCAACGTTTCTTTCTCCTTCACTGCCAGCTGTTGATACACCACGTATTCACTCAAGCTCTCTTGGATAGACATGGATGAGGCCCACCAGCCCCCAAAGACCCAAAGACAACCTGTCACTCCCTGCTGCCATTTGGTCTGCAGGCCCTATGCAAGCAGAGTTGACCACATCACAGTCAGAGAGGGACACAGGTTGTCATGGGACACCAGCCACCTACACCTAGGGGATGGGGTTCTGCTCCCTATGATCCCATAAAGCTCAAAGCAAACAGTTGCCCTAAAACCCAGCATGACTTAAGCTTCAGAGGAGAACCATCTGGCTTTCAGGAGTGGAACAAAGGAAGTAAAGGCCAAGCCATTTTTGTGGGGTGGTGCATTCAGGCAAGTTCTGCTCATCCTTCCAGTCAAGCTGTTGTTCTGCAAAGTAACTTTCAGGAGGAGAAAAGAAAATAAAAACAAACTCAAGAGTTTCTTAAACATAGGCACTTTTCACCTAAGCTGAAATGTGGCAGGACATGACTGAAGCACTTCAAGGACAAGACACATCAGCTTGAGCAGACCTCAAGCACCTTATTGCTCCAGGACACCCATGGCACACAGGTCTTCACTAAGCCTATGCCACCATGAGACCAAGATCTTTCAGCATTTTACATTTTTTCTAGGAAAGCAAGAGAAACAGCAAACCCTGCCTTGTCCTTTTACAGCAAGGAAAAAAAAAGATCAAACTCTATAGCGGGTTTCAACTCCATAATGAGAAAATTACTTGAACAGAGCTCTCACGTCTCATGGCAAGGAGAGGATTTATTACTACTGGGACACAAGACTTCCCCCACAGGCAGGTAGCTGCTGCCTTCCCAAGTCTCCTGCCTGGCAGTGAGCCCGGGGGGAATCCAGGCACCTCAGCAGTCCCTATATATCCACTCAAACAGCCACAGAACAGTTTATTTCTAAGCTCAGCCACTTGCAGCTATATTTATTTTTTTTTAATACCAGCTATATTGCCTCGGCCCAATGCTTTTTCTCAACAGCTCTGCCGTTTAGCAGGCATTAAACCTGATGGTGCATGAGATGTAACAGGGTTTTACTCACATCCCTGTCCAAGAGCTGGCTCAGTAGAGTTCACAGCCACAAGTGTTTTAGGAAATATTTATCTCATACCTTTGCTTCCAAAAAAAGTCTTTCTGAAACAAACATATGGCATTCATCATCAAAAATGGCCAGTTTGGGGGAAGAACATCTCAGCTTCAGGCAATGCTGAAGCACAGCAATAAGTTTTAGGGCAGCTGGGTAAAAGAAGCCAGAAGACAACAGCAGCAGAGCTGAGACACATACAATGAGGATGTATGTGTTCAGACAAGAACTTTCCTCTCCACCAGGAACAGGTTGCCCAGGGAGGTGGTGGAGTCACCATCCCTGAGGGTGTTTAAGGAAAGGTTAGATGTGGTACTTAGGGACGTGGTTTATTGGGTAATAGGTGGTGGGGGGATGGTTGGACTAGATGATCCTTGAGGTCACTTCCAACCTTAATGATTCTATTCTATTCTCCTCCTGGGACTCCAGAAACCTTTGTAAATAATTATCTTATGGAGCTGAAAAAAATGAGCATGAGCAAATAAATTGGGCTGAGGTTCAACTTTTATTCCAGAGCCCCAAAAGTTAGAGGTGAGATGGCACACACATAACATCATTTAAGCAGCGCTTGCTGCCTCCTCCTACCACCACTTGCTTATTTTCTCTTCTTAGATCTAACCCCAGGCTCCACCACAGTAGTATTTCACTTCAACTTGAAGCAGAAAACTTCTTGAAGTAGTATGAGATGGGTCAGGGATCCAGTTAGGAGCTCAAAGTAAAAAGGATTTGAAGTCCCTGCAAGAACCTTCCCTCGATCCAAAAGTCTGGTTTGTGTTTTCTGACCGTGATATTCAAGCAGGAGATATTTCACAGGAGACACTGCCATAAGCATAAGGTGTTTGAGCTGTAAGAAGTACCAATAGATGCTCTTTCTCCCCAGCTTTACAACATTTTGAATCAATTCAGATATAAGGATTAGCGTAGCAATTGTGGTAGAAATCAGATGGCTTTGCTACATGAGGTACTGGAATTGGATAGCCCCAGGAACTCACATTCCCACTTATTTTAACTATGGTTTTTTCAGATTAGGTGGCTATCACAAAGCTTGAGTTAGAAACACTGGACGCTGGGTTAAATCCCATTAGCTGATCACACGTCTGAGCAGCAGCAAGAGTTTGCCAAAAAAGTGAACCCGACTGCCCAATTTGGGAAGCGGACGGTCACGCCGACCTTGTGCGCGGTAGCATGTAGCAGCAGCAAACGTTTGCCAAAAAGCCATCTCTTTCAGCAGCTCAGACTATCTGTAGCACAGTCAGGGCTGATGTTCCTCAGACTAACCCTGGCTCAACCAGCCTGAACCCTAGAGCACGGCTTTGCGGAGGGAAGGCATATTTCTGCCACCCTGTTATAGCAAGCAGCGCTCTGGCTGAGTCCCTTCCTCCATCTCCTGCCATGCCTGGTTCAAACCAGCCTTCTTGATGCCCTTCTAGAGAACCCTTCCCAGCACATCAGTACAATGGAAGATGAAATAAAAGTTATTCTAGAACTGGGATAACAATAAAGCCTTCGAGAGCAGGGTGTGGGACAGCCTAACACACACAACAACCACCAGGACTGATTTGTCCCATGTTCACAACCAAGGAGACACTCATACAGGAGAACAGCAACCTAGACAGACCTTCCTACCATGACCAACAGCAGGCAGACCTCAGATTTGACTCTCCCTTGTCTTCCTGTACCTTTGTGGCATTGCTGGCAGCACTCATGGAAAACCAACAGGGAAACAAACAAGGAAAGCTCCTTCCCACCCTGGCTCCACTTCCTAGTAGGAGCAGCCAAAGAAACAGGTTCCCTTTTCACATCCTTGACTTGTTCTCAGCTGTCTCATTTCAACCTCCAGGTCCATCCCTCCTGAGGAAGGAGCTTTTGCAAAAGCTGAAGATGAATAATTTCATTTCCTCATGCCAAAAGGAAAAGGAAGTTTCTAAACAGCTGTTCTGATCACACCACTCTCCTGTAAAGCAGGTATCACCATGTCTCCTGCTTTGAGAGTTTAGTGCAAGAAAATAATCCCTATTCACAGCTGTAGAGAGAAGCTGCGGACACCTACCCTCTGAAAAGGCTCCTGGTTGCAGATTCCAAGAGGATGGAGATGCCTGCACAAGCTGCCCAAATCTGAGGAGGAGAAGAGATGCCCACACTTAGGCTGTAGCAGCCTCTCTGCTCATCTGAGTGTATTCAGGCAACACCTGGGAGTTACATGACTCCAAATCAAGGTGGGAGCCAGGTGATTCCTGGACCAGGTCTACAACACTACCCTTTCCCAGCTTCAACCCATGTTTTCACCATCCTTGCAGAGGTTGGTGCCCTGAAAGACCATCCAGCCAAGCTGGGAGAACTGTCCTCCCTGCACTAGCATTCAATAGTTGCATGAAAGCACCAGGACACCTTTCTCAAAGCAAAGGGCAGACGGGAAAGATGCAAGAAGATGGATCCTTCAATTTAATTCAGTCCACCTTGGGACCAGCTACCACCTTCATTAAGCATCAGCCAGCTCATTACACACCCATACAGACTGTAACCAGCCAGCTCCATTTAAGACACATGCTTCACCAGTTTACAAGCCTCATTCCCCAAATTGTCCACTTCATACAAAAAAAAAAGCACATGCTAGAGCTACTTACAGAGCAGCAGCACTTCCAGCGCGATTCCTCCTTGAACATTTCTGAACTGCTGAAGGACCCGAGACACCCACATCTCTCCAGCCTGGCTGATAAGCCCTCAGCTGGAACAGCTCTTGCGCACAGTAAGTTTTATCTGCCACAGAGCACAGTTGTTACAAAGCCTCTCTTATCACCACTGCAAATATCAGCAGAGATAGAGAGAAGCACGTAATGCCCAGGAAAGGAAGGCGCAGAGGTACGAGTGGACACGTCGTCTTTTGACTCTGTTTGCCCAAGCTCATGACCTCATGCGCTCCCTGCTCCTCACCCCACATAACCCTCAAAAGCTCCACAGCCCCCAGCGAGGACAGCCCTACAGCCAACCCACAAATAGCTCAAGGAGAGTGGACTCCAGACTTGAAGCCATTGGTCCAGATCTGTCCCTCCAAGGAACAGGCAGCCGAGTTCAGGAAATAGGGGGAAAGCCAGTATATTCCTCTGAGCTGAGGGGAAGGAGCCAAAAGAACTTAAGTGATGGTCTCATGGGTCCAATACAGCACTCAGTACCACCAGACTATTACCCCAGAAGTTTGGATTTGAAGACTCTCAGGATAGGAGGGTTTTAACATTATAAGATGAAACTTCTAGAAATATAGAATATTTCCTCTAGTTTAATCTTAATAGTAGATTTATAACTGATCGTCTATAAGAAAATCTGGACATCAGGTTATAGCTTCACAAAAAACTCGAAGGCTTCATTTCTGCTAATCCCATCCTCCGTGGTAACACAGTGGTGTTCAGTACATCACAATAAAAACCACAAGGGGTTTTCAGCCCAGCAGAAACCTTTGCTTTCGGGTCACCAACTCAAATCCAGCCTTGCTATTAACCAGCCGACCCCTCTCCCCACACAGCTGCCCCACCACCATCAGCATTTATCACCCTGCTCCAGGTGACACTGGGGCAGGTCACCAGCATCATTAAGGCTTCCCAATATGTCAGTATTCAGCCAAGCATGGTTTGAGATCAGCACGCACCAGAGCTTTCCCAGCATGGCAGATGGAGCGTAGCAGGCAAGCTGTTTGCAGCACCACCATGGAGGTGACCCCTAACAAACAGCATTTCCAAGCAGCAGCAACTTGAGGTGGAGTTGCATTACAGACCCAGTGCAGGAGAAGCACAACAGAGCAGGCTTAGAAGGGTGGAAACACAAAACTGAATTAATCAACCTTGCATTCAAGATCAACAGCTAGCAGCCCAGCTAGTTCTTTGGGGTGAGAAGAGAAGATATGTTCAAATCTGATCTAGGGAGGCATACTGCTCCAACAGCTCTGAGCTAGAGGACCCATATTTTAATCTTCCCTGGACAGACAAGAATAACACAATAAAAGGCTCCCACTTCCCCCGGTTGCTGGTGGGGTGCTCTGCCCTTCGTTGGCATACCCTGTCCACTTCATTAGTCCATGTGGGGTCAGTAACCATCGAGCCATGGCAGGTGGTCGCATAAACTCCTGCCGTGGTTTTCATGCCTTAAAGACTATTTAACATATTCTTCGTAGTTGTCTTCACTGCCCAGAGAGAGATATTGGTCTGTTCCACCCCCCCAAGCAAGTACTAAGCATGCCCTGAAGTGCCACAGGTGCCAGCAGGCATGATGGCTTTGCAGGACATGGTGGTACAGTAAGAACAGCATTGCACCCAGGTTTCCCATGCTGGTTACCCCCACCCTGGTAGGGCTACCTACCTTCTCCCCAACACCATCACTCTTCAACAGGGAGAGCAATTTTCCAGGCTACATCGAGTTAATGGAGCCACGTTACCAGATACATCCATCTCAACTCAGACAATGCTCTGTTAAAGACTTTTGCCTTAAGTAAAGCAGAAGAAAAAGGTTGGCAGGTGCTAAATCTTAGTCACCAAATGCAAGGTGTTCTGGGTGGACTTTTTTTTCCCTTTTAAAGACTCCCAAGTTCTGTATGTTGGCCCTGTTGACAACATCCAGGAAGCTGAACAGGTTCCTGCCTCCACCACAGCTCCTGTGACAGCAGGAAAAATGTCCACCCTCTTCCGAGGGCTTTGCTGGGAATGGTTTACACCAAATGCACCTCTTGCATTTATAGACTCCCTTCCAGCTCAAGAGGTCTAGCAAAGAGAGCAAGTTTTGAGCTCCTTGTTACCCATGGTACTCCTTATATCACAGAATCATTAAGGTTGGAAGAGACCTCAAGGATCATCTAGTCCAACCATCCCCCCACCACCTATTACCCACTAAACCATGTCCCTCAGTACCACATCCAACCTGTCCTTAAACACCCTCAGGGATGGTGACTCCACCACCCCCCTGGGCAACCCGTTCCAATGCCCGACCACCCTTTCCCAGAAGAATTTTCTCCTCATCTCCAACCTGAACCTCCCCTGGCCCAACTTGCAGCCGTTCCCCCTTGTCCTGTCACTAGTTATCTGCGAGAAGAGGCCAACCCCCAGCTCACCACAACTTCCTTTCAGGGAGTTGTAGAGGGCAATAAGGTCTCCCCTGAGCCTCCTCTTCTCCAAACTAAACAGTCCCAGTTCCCTCAGCTGTTCCTCATAAGACCTGTGCTCCAGCCCCTTCACCAGTTTCGTTGCCCTTCTCTGGACACGTTCCAGGGCCTTGAGCTCAGGACCAGACCTGAAACCACACCACTTTGCAGGGCTGATACTTGTCTGGGTACAGACGCAAGAAGAGACGTTTCCTTAGATTCTGGCCTTCACCTCACCGCCCATGTTCTCAGGGACAGCAGCTCTATTGCGATAGTCCCACAAGCAGCTTTACTTCTCTTTGCAAAGCAAAACTGTTCAAGGAGAGCCCACACAGTTTGCATTTCAAGAACGTGCGTCTACGCAGCAGCGTGACCTTGCAAGGCTCAGAGGCTTGCCTGACAGTGTAGGAGACACCAGACCACATTTATTCCCATCACATTAACATTTTAACATACACAACTGTCTTGCCCACGAGTACACTGCATTCCTGTAACACATGGCTCTCCAAGAGCAAGAGCTTGGAGAGCCAAACAGGAAAAAAAGCAAAACAATCCATCCTTACACAAAGGAGACAGATTAGGAAACACTTGTGATAAGGGAAAGTATCTCCAGCCGAGCTGTCAACCTTGCACTTTAAATTAGGCTTTTAATGAGGACTGCAAGCACCCTGCATTTCAGTGATTAACTCAGAGCTAAATATGAGTATAGGTGCTTCGTTTTTAACGCAGATTCTGCCTCCGGGTTTCAGGCAGGAGCAGAAACAGAGGAGAAGACAAGCACAGCTACGAGAAGCTTGCAGGCTGTCAGGCACCAGCAACTTTTGAAGCTAATGACAGCCCAAGCAGAGGGGTAACCCACCCCTAAAACAAGAGCCACCCACCACTACATATTTACAGAGCACCAAATGCAACCTAGCAGTAGGTTGGGAGCTCGTGGGACCCACCTCGTGAGCACAGGGAAAAATGAGACAGTAATATATATTTTTTTTTTGGCAGGCATTTTGATATCTGTGTAAGAGCTGGCAAACAGGGCTTACAAGTTGAGAGCAATCCTTTTTAATAAATACAATTTGCATGTGAACAGGAACACGTCTAAAAATAGATGTTTTGAGAAGCCATAAGTCTCACCTTACCTCTTGACTTGATGAATTCCAGAGCTCCCATCAAGCCCAAAACCATCTACAAGTTACAAAGACTGCTCAGCCATTATTACTGTGCAGATCTCCAAACTCAAACAGCCGCGGACGGAGAAATCACAACCCGAAAAGCTTGAGAGAAATGGAGCAAATCACACAGCTGGATTTCTGCCTGGACACCCAGACCAGGATACAAGCGCTGCCTGTTTGCTGGATTTCAAGCTGCAATAGGTTTGACTGACAGTTTAAAGTCTCATCGACAAGATGCATGAACAATTAGTAGGTAGATTGACACCAAAATTCCCACAATACCTGCAAACATCATCACTGCTGTATCAGGCGACTGCCTACAAACCATCCCCTACTTGACAGCCTCAAGAAACTTTATGTAGTTTCTTCATACAAGAAAGCAGTCAGGTCAGAAAGACACACTGGTTTTGAACACACACTTCTTACCTTCTCCATAAAGCCTTTTTTGTCTCCAAGAAAGGTCAAAGTGTTGGATGACTCCTTCCTACCTCAACAGCTGAGACATGCAGGGAGTATTTTAATCTCAAGGAAAGCATTAATTACCTCTTGGCAGAAAAAAAAACCACACCCAAAAAAACTAAACACATACACAACAA
Organism: Psophia crepitans; assembly: GCA_013399095.1. NCBI lineage: Eukaryota > Metazoa > Chordata > Aves > Gruiformes > Psophiidae > Psophia > Psophia crepitans. The sequence continues at coordinate 217,505 of VWZZ01003255.1, forward strand.
AATCCACCCAAATATCACATGGCGACCTCACCACCATGGTAAATCCCTGTAAACAAGCCTAAGCCCTCTCTCCATCTCGGAGATGGCCACCAGTAGAACCTCCAGTTAGCACAACCTGGGAAGTCCCCAGCCCCACCTCGCCCCTCGGCGGCGTGAAGGAGAGGCACTGGGCACAGCAAGAGGACACGAATATATCCCAGTTTTACCATCATTCTCCAAGGGTTTTCTCAGAAAAGAGCTCGGCAGTCAGGACATGGGTTTCAGATGGGAATCACACACAAGGGACACCTTGGAAGGGCCACGCCTGCCCCTTAACACCAGATTTCTGCCCTCATGGCAAGATCCTAAGCAATTCAGCAGGACAGCGAGCCTCGACACAAGCCTCAAATCCTCTCCAAGCTCTTAAGTGACCTGCTCCAGGATTAGACTCCCTTCCTAACAACCTGGTGGAACGCTCGGCGCATCACCCCGCCACCCCATGCCCTTTGGGTACCAAGTCCCAACCGCTAGCCACCGGGCTGTAGCCACCTCCGAATCTGAAGATTTAATACATTTTATTTGTTTTGCTGCAATCCTGCGGTAGGCAACCAGACCGTTGACTTGATTTTAGACTCAGGCAATTTGATTTATGATTAGGTGACTGTCAACTCAAGAGATTCATCAAAACGAGGTAAGTGGCCCAAGATATAATCTATTAGCGTGGCTCAGAAGAACACTTGGATATTGAAGGGTACAGCCAGTCCATTACGTCTTTTTAAACGCTACACGCAAAATACTTATTAAAGGAAACTCTATTTTTCACCTTGTGCTATTTAAATCAGCCACAGGATGCTTTCCCCGAGCAACCTGTGCAAATGTGAGCCTGAAACTTGGCACGGCTCGAAACAGCGGACGACCAGAGTATTTCTGCACTGTGTCTAACCTCAGGCTGGGGGAGGGAGAAGTTTTGTTTCAGCTCACCAAGACAGGGGGGGGGAGGAGGGAAGCATAAGGCAGGGACCAGACATTTATAAAGAGATTGTACAAGTCACAGCAGAGTTTTAAGAGCGTTTTAAGGGAAATGGAGGAATGAAAAAAATAATAATAAAATTGAAAGTTAAAGGCAAGCTTGTTTAAGGGGGAAGATGTAAGATAAAAGCTGCTTTAGCACAGCGTCACATGGTAAATCTGAAAGTGAAACAAATCCTTTTGAGCACTCCCAGACAAGAAGAGCATAAACTTACAGTCCATCACCTCCAGGTCCTCCAGGATGCAGCACTGTGGACACCAAGCACAAGGCAAAGCCTCGCAGAAAGCCCAGCTCCCAAGCAGAGGACACAGTGGTTAGAGAGCAGGAGGGTTCAGTATTGTCATGACTAAGGAATTACAGTAAAACCAGCACGAGCCATTTCCAAGGACGGGATTAGCTGCCAGCAGGACTCTGCGCAGATGAGGGAGCCCAGTGACAGAGCTGGTGCCCAGATTTGTGCATCACCCCAGGCAGGAAAAAAACCAAGCCAACAGCCCACTTCAACAACACCTGCTTCAAAAGCCACAAAAAAAAAAAAAACAAAAAAACAAAAAAAGAGAATCAGAGCAAAGAAAAAAAAATATTCACAAACGAAACATTTTTCATAAAGCTGATCCTGCCCAAAGCCCAGGCAGGCAGAAGAGACAGAGCCCCATCACAACGTGTAATGGGTTCAGCATGTGAAAACACACGATGCATCGAGGCAGGCACGAGCGCGGAAAAATCTCCAGTTGCCACCCAAGAAGGTCCTTGTTTGAACACCCTTCAGGGGAACGCTCTGTACCTTGAAACCACTCCTTGGCAGAAACCTTCCACAAATATTTAATTACATATAAAAATAAGGCTTTCTTCAGGTTATTGAGCAATGACAGGCGATTTGACCAAACATTCAGGCGGTTGTCCTGCCAGTATCTGCGGGTATTTTTGGAGGAAGTGGGGAGAACGCAGCGGTTTGCTAAAGAGGAAAAAGCAGCAAAGCCAGACACTAGCGTGCAGCCTTTTTTTTTTTTGAGTCAAGACATGCATTGAAGTAGCTGTATCTAATCACTGTTTATAGAGGGGCTGCCAGGCAAAAGCGAGTGCTATAAACAGTCTTTTAAATCTCTTTTCCCAGCATCGTGCTTAGAATATTCCTACAAAGGTCTGTTAAACACCGTCAGCATGGGCAGGGAAAGCCAGCGGGGAGCAGAGCTGGAAGGGGAATACTTAGCTCAAGGCAGAAAAGAAGGGGGTTGAGGTGCCTGGGTCACACACACACACTGGATATCACACCCCTGCAAGACCCTCCTGGACCCCTGGGCAGGCAGAGGCTGTCATCTCCATGGTGGTTTAGGAAGCAGCTGTTTGGTGTGACACTGCCCTCTCCTGAGCAGAAGGAACCTCTCAGCTTCACACACAGCTCAGTACAGTGAATTTTTGGGGAGCAAACACCCTACTGCAAAGGGAGAAACAAAGAGATACTACTCACCCCAAAACAGCTGTAGCAGGCACCAGAAAAGCCCAAAGCAGCCACAGCCTCCTCACACCAACAGCACTTGCTATTTTTCTACACGAGGGCAAACTGCCACAGTCACCTCTTCCCACACCATTTGGTCTCCTTGAAGTATAATCATCAGCTGCTGCAGCCTAATGAAGCCTCTTTATGGCCACAGCCAAGTGGCTGCCAGGTGGATCCCCTCCCATCATCTCCATCTCAGCAAGAAGGTGCAAAGCATCTCATTAAAGGGCTTTTGGACAAAAGCATGGCCCCTCTGGATGCACCTTCTCAGGGAAAAAGAATTTCAGACCAGCACCATAGCCTCCAGGGAAAGTGTGTTCCTAAGCCCCGTGTTTGTAGGAAAGCTGCTCTCCGGAGGAGCCCTAAACGCCCATCCAAGTCCAACCAGTGTAACGTTAGCGATAACCACACCTTCACACACAAGCTGGTAGCTGTAGAGCAGCAATGCCATGAGTATTTCAAAGGTGCAACCGTACCCTTTTATCTTCACCCTCTGGAAGACTTACAAAGCAAGTTAAAGGACAACATTCCCTGCAGATGTGTCTGTTAAAAGGGGACCCAGATCTGACTTCCACCACCTATGAGCATCAAAGCGCCTCTAAGCAAAGAACAGGGTGAATGAGCCATCTGCTACCGGCATCTCGACCTCAACCCATAGCACCATCCGCAACCGCGAGTTGCTGTAACCTGCACGTTAAAAAAAGAAGCGACGAAACCTTAAATATACTGATTTTGGCATCGAGCAGTGTGAAACACTACAGCAATTTTAATGGAGTTTCTTGAGATCAAATATGCACGGCGGTTTATGGATAAAAACGCAACAAATAGTCCCTGGCCCTTGGAGCTGGTTCAGTACCTCATTAGAACCTTTCTGGTTCATAAAAGCAATTTGTTGCCTTGAAAAAAAACTAAACCCTTTATCATTCATTCCAAGCCAGCAGTTTCTGAATCTACAACCCGGCACCAAATAAATCGATCGACCCAGAACTCATTTTCTTTGCGCTGCTCATTGTCGACGCACAAGACAAACATCAGTCATGCTTCGCCGTCAAGTACAGAATTCATCGCAAGGAAGAGCGTAACGTGCAGAACATGCTCATTTAATAGAAAAAGTACAGCTTGACAGAGACACCCACTCTAAAATTACCTCTGCCTCAAAGCAGAGCTTGTATTTGCCGCTAGAGAAGAACCTTCTAAATCACAGAGAAATATTCTGCAGCTAAATATTGCTGGAGTATCGGCGTGAAGATGTTTCAAGACTTGACAGAGGGCAATACGTTAAAATAAAGCTATAAGGATCCAGGACGCGTCGCTGCTCAGGTGGATAAAGGCTGTATAATGTATTAATGGACCACTTTCCGTAGCGATCTATCTGATGACTGGTGAACATAGGCATGCCAGACAAAATGCAGGGCAGGAAATCCATTTACTTCAGCTTTTCCCCAGCCACACCTGCCAAGTGCAAGCTAGCAGTTTAGAAGAAGGAAAGAAGGTAGAAGGCATTTATCCTGCATCGCTGCGTGATCCAAACCCCAAAAAAACCCTTTAAGAATAAGCACTGGTCTAACTTTTGCTCGCTGATAAGCCACGATCTCAATCTCCTGGCTGGGAACAGCCTGAGGAGAAGACAGCACCCGAACGGAGCGGTCGGGTTTCACGTTCTCCGCGCCCGGCACAACTTTCTAACGGAGAAAAACCTGTACGGGCTTCCTGAGCGAGCACTCGTTTTCCTTCACACAGGAGCAAAGAGCCAACAAAGAGAACCATAAATCAATATTTTTTTAATTTCACATGCAGCATCGTCATGACTATTCCGATCATCTCTCCGTAATCCCTTTCCAGCCCCAAAAATAACCCTTAAGCCAACACGATTACGAGTAATACTGGTGGCTGTACAGACCCACCCCTGAACACCCGAAGCACGGCGAGTTTGACAAAGCCAGCTTTTTTCTGGCTGAAGAATCCCCATTTCCATCTCGCCAGGGTGAAATTTCACAGCTTCAACATCAGGAATTGCTACAACAGACCTTTTCCAGAGGAAAGCTCACATTTCGACTGCAACTCCTCAACGCCCAGTTTTCTAGGCAGCGAATACACAGGACTTGGGAGAGAGCTTCAGCGAAACAGCAATGAGAGATCCTTCTCTTCCCTTCTCTTTCCTGAATTATTCCTTTTTCAGAACAATTTCTGAGCATCAAGACAAAATACACCCTTTACACCCATCCTCTTCCACCCTCTCTTCTCAATCCCGGAAAGAAATTTGGGGTCCTTGACACAGGGCTTTGCTCTGGGGGGGGGTGAATGTCCCCAAGAGCCATCCAGGACATCCCTACTGCATCCTCAGAGGGTGCTAGCAGAGCTCGGGTGCTGGACGGGCACAGGGTGCTCCTCCAGCCCACGGTGGGCAAACGGCAATAAATCCCTCTGGCAATTTTGCTGCCTCAGGATTTTACGGTGCCGGACAAGCCCGGTGCAAAGCCCCGGGGCCGCGGGACCCTGCGGATGCCATCATTTTGAGAGCGGTGTATAAAAATGAAGCATTACCTGTAAAACAAGTAGGGCCTAAAGGAGAAAAGGGGGTGGCCAGATCCACGCCCTAGCAAGGGTGGGGGTCCTGGAGACCAGAGGGGGTACCCCGGGACCTCTCCCCAAGTGGGTGCCCACCCATGTCCCTACCACATAGTAGCACCCCTTCACCTCCCAACTTTGCTCGGGATGCTCTCTGCAGACCAGGTGAACCACCCAT
>VWZZ01003255.1:223144-246626 GCA_013399095.1 Psophia crepitans
GTCCCTGAGGGGATGCGCCCGGCTGCGAGCAAACCTCTCAGCAGTGGGGTGCCCCAAGGGTGCAGGTTTGGGGGCTCCCCTGCCAAGGGAGGGGTTTGGGGCACCCCTGCCTAGGGAAAAGCCTTGCCCCTCCCAGGGTGCTGCCCTAAAGCTCAGCCTTTAGAGTTCCGAGGGGCTAGGAAAACAACCATGGGGTGCTTGGCACTTATACCGTGGGGTCTGGAACCACTGAGCCCAAAAAGGGCAGGGAACGCCTGGCTTCATCACACGTCTTCATCACACATCATCTTCCTCCTCTGAACCGGGATGTCTGGGAATTGTCCACCCCAGGGAACAACGTGTGCGTACACACACACCGGGGTGTAGCTAAAATAAAAACCTCACCTGGAAAACCCCCGCGAGTTAGGGGAAATGTAGGGCCCGACACCCCCCGGGCTGCTGTTAACTGGGCACCAGTAAATCCCCGCTTGGCAGCAGGGAGTGGAGTGGTCACGAGGGAAAATGCATCATTCACATTTCTGTTTCTTGGCTATTTATATCAAAGGCAATCATATCTCAAAGCCTGCCGGGGGCAGGGGGGGGGATGTTTTGTGCAGCGAGGTCTTCCCACCTGGGTGGATGGAGGAGGATGAAAAGGGTCAGGTACAAGCTTGGGCTTTGCAGCCTCCTGATTTCTCCTGTGTCTGTGGATGTGCCCTTTCCAACCCACCCGTGGTTTGTTTCTCCACCCAGTTCCATCACCAGCCCTCGGTCTTCCACTAGATCCTGATCTCCCAAGCATGTCAGTATGCCATGGACACGTCCCATGGACCTCATCTCCACGCTATGGACATCCTGGTGCAGGGTCCTCGTGTTGTAGCAGTTTGGGGAAAGGATGAGCATTTTGAGGTGTTTCTACCCACTCAGGACTTGTTTTCCGCGTGCTGTAACAGCACAGGTGAATCGAGGTGGATGTCCAGGGCCGCCCAGCACTGTGGCCAAAACTGAACTGCATCCCTGGTGTGAATTCTTTGCCCCTCCTGATGCAAGGTGGCAAAATACTCACCCGAGAGCAACGCAGCCTTTTTCTTTTTTTTTCCTGCAAATTGGCCATTTTTCCACCGTTTTGGCCAGTGCTCTGAGCCAGCCCTGGAGGTGTATATGGTCCAAACAGTGCAAAAGGAGAGGATGTGCTGCCAAAATAACAAACCAGTGCAAGACATTTGCCGGGCTCGTCTTTACCAAGACAGACAAAGCCGACAGCTCGCTAGCAACTGTCTCTCTTCTCCTAAGAGACATAGAAATAACCCAAGAAGCTGCACCCACCAGCAGGGAAACCTCGCCCGGAGGTAAAAAAAAAACTGGAGGCGAAAAATCAGAATACAAAGTGTGATCCAAAGCGACGATCCCCAGCCCCAGCAGAAGAGTCGCGGGGTTCCGTTACAGGCGGCGTTACAGGCGGCGCGGGCAGCCGTCCTGGTAGCTGTTTGCCAAACGCTGTTCTTTACAGTACTGCTGACGGCAGGCGTTTCAAAATCAGAAGTCCCTCAGAGCTGTGATTATCTTAAATCCTGATGAAAATACATCCTGTGGGAGCATTTTATTCGCCGCCTGGTTGCCGGGTCTGTTGAAGAGCCGTAGGATGTGTTTTCCCGCAGGCTCCAAGGTGGCTGTGCGGGGGGGGTACGGGACAGACGCAGGTATTTCGAGGCACAGAACCAAGTTGTGACCATAGGTCCCTGTGACTTTGGCAGACCTTAAACACCGGGGATGAAATTTTACATGCTTGGGTGTCTGCCTAGGGATGGTCTCCTTTTAATTTCAGCAGAAATAGTTCAGCCATTTGTAAGATCAAGGGAAAATATTTTCTTCTGGCACCAGGAGAAAATATTGTCCTAACTCCTGAGGTTCCAGAAACACTGCAGCTGCTCCTAACATCAGCCAGTAATTTGCTTTTCGCCATCCATTTGCTGAGTAAAATGCCTCCAAAAAGAATCGGAGTTTGCACATTTTCAGAATATTTCTCCGACTTGGCCAACTGAAGCCGACCCAAGCTCCCGCTGGGGATGCAGGGCTGGGGAAGGTTTCCTTTTCAAGCCACCTCCAAGCAGCTGTGAAGGGAGGGATGAAGAGCAGAAAGACCGTCTTTCCCTGCTGCTAGCAGCACTTTGGCTGCTAAAGGCCGTGCAATGTCAAAAAAAAAGGCAGGGAGCGGCTGACGGAAGGAAATCTCATATGAATTTTGAGACAGCTTCTAGGAAAATACATGCAATTCTGGATGAGGAGAGTTGTTTTCAGATGTAAAAGTTCCTTATCCCATGCTTAAGAGCCTTGAGTGCCCAAAGCTGTTTTAAACACCGCCCTTCGGCATGGCTGGGATATCTGCTGTGCTCGTTCCTCACCGTACATCCCCGGCCACATTCAGTACAAAACGGTGCACCTATAAAACCCTCATTAAAACCCTGTTTACTCCAGTGACACTCGCAGCCTGTGATCACTTTTTAAGCTGCTCCGTTAGCACCAGGCTCAACGGCGAAGCTTTAAACCAGGGGTAGGCAGATTTCGCACCACATCCTCAAAGCACTTTGTTATATGCTTATGGAAGGGAAAAATCAGTCCAGAAGGGAAAATTTTGTTTTCTGGCAGGGAAATATGAGACTGGAGATGCGGCGATGCAGAAGGGCACCACGTGCAAAGTCTCAGAGGAGACGGCGCTTCAGTATTTCGGGTGGGGGGATAGTGAAGGTGATGCTGCAGCTTCCTGTGGGAGTGGGGACAGAGGGAAGGGGGGGCACAGTCCTTAACCACAGCATCACCCTTCTCCAGGCCAAACTGTGTTTTACATCCCCTCCATAGGTAGAGGAAAAACCTTTTTTCCTCCTTCCAGGCTCATGGGAGGGAAGTCTTTGCTGGGAAAACCACTCGCCTGAGCCCTTCTGATGACCCAGCCAAGGATCTTTTTTGGTGTCTTGTTCCTCCCCGATGTCTGAGCATTTTTGGATGTTGCTTTTTTACATTTGCTGCTGTGCTCAGGGATAGGAAGGTAACCATGGGAAGGTCTGGGAAACAAGACAGGGTACGGTGAAAGCACGGCAGATTCCTCCATGGCCGTCTTTTTGGGGAAGAGGAAGGAATATCTGATTAATTGATGACGCAACCGATGCCACATCTGGATGGAGGGCACTGAGCAAGGCTTGGAGATTTGCAATATTGTCTCAATTTTGCAGAAGAAGAAAATGAAGCATGAAAAAAGCAAGGCCAAATTTATCTAGAAGATGCCTGGCAGGAAGCGAGCCAAGACATCTCCATCCGTCCGTCTGTCTGTCTCTGCGTGGCAGCGAAGCCGGCGGGAGGTAAACCCCCGTCGTCATCGTCGTGGCTGCCCCATAGCCCACAGCATCCGACCAGCCCTGGGCGAGGGGAAGGAAGCGTGGTGAGGGCCACGCTATTGTTTTGCCAGTGCAAACACTCGGGGAATGCAGGGCAAACAGGAGGGAGATCCGCGCTTTCCTGTGTTTGTGCTGCGAATATTTTCATTAAGGCGCTTTTCCCTAACTCTTTCTCCAAGGCCTTTGTGCTTCTAATAAGCGTAAGGAGGGTGTTGATTGCAAGCAGCCCCTTAGGCACAATTATTTTACCAGAATAATATTTACAGTGAGAACTTGCAGAGCTATTTTGCCGTTGCATCCCCTGCGTTTCAACCTCCCCATCGCTTTTTTTCCTTCATCCATCTGCCCCAACAAGCCCACGCACGGTATCCATCCCTGCAGGAGGAGCCGTGGTGGGCTTGTGAGCCCTGAAGAGATCGTTGAGGGCAAATATGCGAATGTTTGATGTTACCCAGCAACTGGAGATGAAGGTATCGTTTGTCCGCTAAGTCAGGAAACACTTTGCCTGTTTGCACAAGAACTGTGTTTGCCTGCTCTGCGGTGGGTTAACCAGCAGCCCCGCAACCCTTCCAGGAGATAAGATGAATGTACTTAAAGAGGAGGAATGTCACTGGCATGGTTTATTGCGGCAGGTAAATCAGGTCCCAACCACCCTCAGTGGCCGCTAATCACTGCACTGAAGTCTTCAAGCGTGGGGGAGAAACTGTGACCATATGGATGGTCCAGTCATGCCGAAAAAAAAAGGTGGGGACTAATTTTGTCCTGGCACAGTCTGGAAGAGAGAATTATAGTCAGCACCCTGCATCCCTTCCCCACCGTCAGAACAAAATACTTTGTGGCGTGTCATCAGTACAAAATTAGCCCTGAGCGCATCTTCACATAGACCGAGTGGCTGGAAGTCAACAGCAAATTCAATCGAGAAGACAAGCAAGCATTTTTTTTAGCTGTTAGGAGAAATGACCAGGGAAAGTGATAAACAGAAGCAGAAGTCGCCCCTTTTGATGTCTTTATTGCAAACTAGGTGCTCCTCCGCTGCAGGGACGGTATTTAAATGTAGGCTGGTTTCTATAAATAAATGCAGAATATGACGTAAGGTGTACCATCAGGTCAGTCACGCGAGGTATTTCCTCATCTTCCATGTCTGAAAGGTGCAGTTAAGCCCTTGAACAGGCGAGTGGAGTACACCTGGGCAAAGGTTAACCAGCGTTTGATCACACCGTTGGCTATCACAGCCTCATCTCCCCCTCTGGATGGCCTCTCTGCCACCATCCTCCAAATCAATTCCTTGGGAGCAAAGTATGAACTTTCCTGGCAAGTGACTCTGTAAATTCAGAAGAATCTTTACTTTCCAAAGAGAGTAAGGATAAATCTGGCCGGGTCCAAACAGTCAGTTGCAGGAAGCATCGACTGTCTTTAGATGTGCAAAGAGGCAACATTCAGATAAAGGAGGGGGAGACGTTGGTTGTCAAAAGATGAGAAGATCTGGAGGAGTCAGGAGGAGTCTTTGTGGTGATGGTGGTCCAAGGACAAGGTCAGGGATGTATGTCTCCACTGAGGTTTCTCAGGAGGAAGGGCACCATATCTCCTCCTTTCCCTCTGAAGGACATTGCCCTATAGCAATATCTTACAGAGGCAGTTCATGGACTGGCACCACGGCCCTTCCAAGCACTTGGTTGGAAATCCATAGGTCTCTTCAGTCTATCCACAGCCTCCTGGAGGGAAATGAGGTGGGAAGTGGTGCATGATCTTGGACAGATGTCTTAATTGACAAGGCCAGCCATTGCCACAAGGAGTATCCACAGCTGAGTCGGTGGCAAGTCTCAGTTCTGTATCCCAAGCTTTTGAACGTCTATTTGTTGGCTTTTTTCCCCCACATTAAATAGACACAATTGGTAGTAATGAACCCGTCCGTAACCCTCAGCTCCTGCTCTCAGCATAAATCTTAGGATAAATCCAGATCTGTTACAGGGAAAAAAAGTAGGCATGCATTGGTACAGAATCCCATATTGCCTTGCACATCGGCCTTCATTACCAAAGGTCTATGAGTGCCAAAGACATTCATGGCTGTGTTCAACTAGTGGAGCAGTAAAATCAACATCTGGATATAAGTCTGGACTAGTGGCTCCCCATCCAGCTCCGCTGAGGGGCAGGGAGTTAGACCAGGCGTCTCACTCCCCATCCGCCTACGGTCTGCAGCTGGCCTCGCTCACAAAACACGTGCCTGTTGACTACAGCCACGTGTTGTTAGCAGAGTACATCTTGAAGATGTCCACATGAAGATGTTTGGACAAAAAAACAGTGGGCAGAAAACCAAAGTGACGGAGCACGCTGACCCAGCCAGCAGCACTCATCGCTGGGATGCAGCGCAAGGCGTACCCAAGACCTGTCTGTGCATCCTCCTGGTACCAAGGAGCAGTTTCCATCTCCTTTCCTCCCCTCTATCCACACAAACCAGCATCATGCAGATGATGAGTGTACTGATGGGACAAGTCTTTTGTCCTGCTACTCCACCTTCTGTGCTCAAGGGTCAGGAGGACACAGCTGGAACACTCTGAGATGGTTATACACCACATCATCTGTGAAAAGGGATGAGCTAAGATCATATTGAAGCTCTTGGCTCCTGGAAGGGAACATCTAGGCACCACTAAGAGTTCCTTTCCTCCCTTTTTTAAAGCCATTAAATCAGCACTATCTGGTGATTCCCTGAATGAAGGTAGATTAAGAGAGGAAAATCCAGTCCTGAATATTTAATTGGTGGCAAATGAGACAATTTCAAGCCTGCAACTCTTTTTTTTTGAAACATGCATTTAGCTGTAGGTGGGAATAGCTATCCACCCACTGCCAGACTGTGTTTAGATATATTGTGCGAACTTCAGGGAACATAGATAAAGCCATTTCTCAACTAATGAGTCAAAGTGACTACGTCTAATAGCATTTTCTAGATCCTAGATGTGGTCCACTTAAAAAACAAATGTGGTTGAAACAGCAAGGAAACGAACATATTAATGGGTAATGGGTGGTAGGGGGATGGTTGGACTAGATGATCTTGGAGGTCTCTTCCAACCTTAATGACTCTATGATTCTATGATATTTTTCATCATGTGAAGCAAGTTTTCCCTCCCGCTGTGAGAAGGAGCTGTACCAAAGATGCCCCTGATTCCACCTGGCTCAAAGAGGCAAGAGAGGATGAATATGAAGGCCAAACCTTGCTTGCATCAAAATCACAGTGGGTTTTGCTGGAGAAGCTCCCATCACATCCGTCTTGGAAAGCAAAGCCCAGCATCCTCCCAAGAGCCGCTCGCCACCTTCCCTATGCAAAAGAGCTGCATTGTTTCCTTCTGCTCCTGCCTGCCCACCCCTGGTTTTCTCTAAACCAGAACATTAATCAGAGGTTTTTCGATGATGCCTTTGTTCTGTGCCTGCACATCACTGAGCATGGGAAGGTCTGGGCTGACGACTTGTGTCCCTGATGTCAACATAGAAATCTTTATTGACAAAAATGATCATCGATACAGCTCCCTCCAGGAAGACTTTCACCCGCTCCAGTCTGTGCAAGGCTTCAGCCACATTAGTATGACTTTGGAGGTGATGTTTATACATAAACACACGTAGGCACACAATCAAACCTTTCAGAGATGTGCACTGGTCCAGTTAATATTAAACACCAGCTTCAGGTGATATCTCTCCGTTTCTCCAGACCAAGAGGAACCTACCACATTCTTTTCATAGCTCCTTTGCAGGTAGCTGAAATAAAATCTCTTGCAAGCGGCTCTGCCACAGACCTGACCTGTATCCTTAAACAAAGCCTCCCTTATTCAGCGAGGCAAAGGGGAACATCAGTTTTTCGGATTATCTCTATCCCAGAGTTTTCTTGGACAGAGACACGGGGTTTGAAGGTCTCTGTTCAGTGACCCCAAAACGGGGGCTTTATCTGCAGACCAGGATGAAAGACCCATCACAACCTCTGGCTAAGTCTGTCTGTGATGGAGCGTGTTTCCACAAACAATGCCAAAATTAAACCCCTGGAGTTCAAAACCTCATTGCCTGAAAAATGCTACGTGAATCTGTTTCCCCCCCATTCTAATAAAGAAGTAAGGTATTTTCTTCCAGCGTTCTACATGACGCTGTTCCAGTGGTTTATATAAATTTAATCTGTAAATTGCTGTTTGATGGGTGAAATACAGCATGTGTGGGGTGCATCTGAATTCAGCTGTCCAAGCATCGGTAACTATGCACAAATACACTCCTCTGCTGTACTCAGGTTGGCATTTTAGGGCATATTCAGCCCCTCAGAACTTTAATGTAGAATCGTAGAACCACAGAATGGTTTCGGTTGGAAGGGACCTCAAAGCCCATCTGGTTCCAACCCCCTGCCATGGGTAGGGACACCCCCCACCAGCCCAGGCTTATATGGTGGCCATATAAGATCTTGGAAAGATGAGTCCTCCTCGCAGAACATCACTTGTGCTAGCCAGCATTTGTATGGCCTGGGATCATGGAGAGCATTTTAAGCAGAGTGGAGTGGTCAGCGTCAGAGCTGATATTGCCTGAAGGCTGGGTGCACTTGAAAGGTTCAACATCCCCCCACAAAAAAAAAAAACACACTAGAAAAGCAGGACCACTCTCCTCTTCTGCTGCAGAGTGTCACGACCTACTGCAAAGTGTTAACCATAAACTCAATTAATCAGTTTGCATAGTAAAGATAAATGCAGAGATGGACCAAGGGGTTCGCCTCTCATCGTGCAAAATTAGTCTGAGCGTAGCTGCAGCGTTGGACCTCCGATTCATGCGTCAGAGCCGAGGAGGACTCAAAGTTTGAGGACAAGTGGTGACTCAGGAGTAGGAGTGAGCAAGACCCTGTGTGCAGCCACTCAGGAGGACATGCACATGGAGAGAGCACGAGCACCTTAAAACAGCCAGAGGTGAGTCAAAGGGCAGAACTGCCCATGTGCTGCCCGTCCTTTCCTGGAGCAGCTCAAGATCTCCGGCTCCAAATCCTTCATGAAGAATTTTCCAAGGAGATTTCTAGTGCCACGTTAAGAGATGAGACCACCCAGCTCTGCCCAATGCCCCGCTCCTCCGTTTGCATCACTAATGTGCCATGCTCGGTCCTACACAAGTTTATCTGTGTTCGAGCCCAGAGTCCTTAGGCAGCATCTGTGCGCTCCTAGATGAAATCAAAGCAGGGTGTGAAATAGCAGGAGGAGGCAAAGGGCCTGGACACAACAAGGATTTCACCACTGCAACCCCAGCTGTGCTGGCAGAGCTCCTGCTACCTCTTCATGGTCACCAGCAGCAAAATGGTTCTGTTGAACTGGGGGTACTGGTTGGGCCAGGGCTGAGTGAGCACTTAGCTGCAAGGGCTTCTTGTCCCTAGGGTCCTGCAGTGCGAGGGCAGGATGAAACCCAAGAGAGTTTCAGCAATTATCATACAAATCCCTAGGGATGCAAGACGAGCAGGATGGGTAGGGCTGGCTGCCTGTCCAAGGACAGCAGCGATGACTATTCCCAGTCCGTGGTCAGAGCAGGGTTGGGCAAAGCAGCATCCCACGTTCCTGAGGTGGGAGCGTGGGCTGCACCCCCAGCTGCAGGGACAAGCTCATGTCTTAGGAATTGATTTTACAAGCCTCAAAGATGGAAGGCACTTTGCCTTCATCCCCTGGACTGCAAAATCCACCAGTACCTATGGCACTGGGACACTCTTTGCCACCCCTGGTGCCAGCATCCTTTGACTCATAGAATCACAGAATGGTTTGGGTTGGAGGGAACCTCAAAGCCCATCTGGTTCCCACCCCCTGCCATGGGCAGGGACAGCCCCCACCAGCCCAGGGTGCCCAAAGCCCCATCCAACCTGGCCTTGGGCACTGCCAGGGAGCCAGGGGCAGCCACAGCTTCTCGGGGCACCCTGTGCCAGGGCCTCAGCACCCTCCCAGGGAAGGATTGCTGCCTCCCAGCTCAGCTCCAGCTCCCCTCCTGCAGCTTCAGGCCCTTCCCCTTGGCCTGGCCCCCCCTGCCCTGCAACCAGCCCCTCTCCAGCTTTCCTGCAGCCCCTGCAGGCACTGCCAGGGGCTCCAAGGGCTCCCCGCAGCCTTCTCTGCTCCAGGCTGGACAAGCCCAGCTCCCTCAGCCTGGCTCCAGAGCAGAGGGGCTCCAGCCCTCGCAGCATCTCTGGGGCCTCCTCTGGCCTCGCTCCAGGAGCTCCGTGTCCTCCTTGTCCTGGGGATCCCCGAGCTGGAGGCAGCACTGCAGGGGGGTCTCAGCAGAGCGGGGCAGAGGGGCAGAATCCCCTCCCTTGCTCTGCTGGCCACACTGGTTTTGATGCAACCCAGGACATGGTTTCCTTCTCTCCAACCAGCACATGCCGGGCTCTATGAAGGAGATGTGAACTAACTCATTTCATCCTGGTAGATTAAAATAACTCAGGTGTTCCCCACATTCAATGCAGCAGGTCATCCTTGGGGGCCAAGCAGGAGGGCACTGTAGGCGAGACCTATGTGTCCTGCCATCACTTGTGTAAATGAGTCCAAACCATCTCCCAAGCACGGTCCGGGCTCACTTGGGAGATGTCATGGCTAGTAAGGGCCACGCAAAAAATCCTCCCTTTGAGTCAAGTTTATAAAAATCCCTAAAGTGCACATTTTGGCCCATTTCATGCCTAGCTAGCTCAGCTCAGGGCCTTATTCTTCGGCAGAGGGTGGATCCCAGGTCCGGGCGGCTCTGAGTCTGCAAGAGCATCAGGAACCTGTTGGTCTCGTCTCGCTTCCAGTTTCCTGCTCGACCTGCCAAGAGCCGATCCCAGGAAGAGGCATCTCAGCCGGGCAGCCTCCTCACCTGCTGGAAGTATGGTGAGAGAAGAGAAACACGTTCATCCTCTCCTCCTTTCCTCCTGGGACCAGATCTACCCTGTCTTCTGCTGGTTTCATCTTGAGTTTCCCCTCCTCTTCCTGGTCTAGGAGCCTTTTTCCCACTCTGAACGCTCTCCAGCGATTCCGATGCTGTAAACACACCTTTTTGTCCTCCCATTGCAAATCCTCCAACCCAGAAGCAGTTGCATTTCACTGGAAGACACCCCAAGCCCAATGTAGGGTTAGCAGCCACTCCAGCAATCACCGTAGTCCTCTACACCGTGGGGGGACTGGTGCGAATACACTCGTTTTCAGCAGCCCAGCAGATGCGGAGCAGGGACATCTCTGCTCCTTGGGGCAGATTTCCCCTCCTGGTTTGTAGGACAGGTCGGAGAGGCCATGAGATATTTTCTTTGAACATGAGGTAACGTCTGGGGTGGAAAGGTTATAACAAAGACTCTTCCAGTATTTACGCTAGCAAGACCAGCGGCCACCAGCAAGCTGTGCTGGGCAGCAGTGTGTTATGAGGAAAGCAAATATTATGTTATATAGATGTAATGAGCTGCTGCTGCTTTTTAATGGTGGGCCCATCCAGAGAGAGAAACCTCTTTAACTAGTTGGGATTCCTCTGACCAGCACAGGGATGAGAAGAATAATATTTGGGAGAGGAACACACCCCAAGTAACAGCATCTGCGTGGAAGGCAGAGAGCAGCCGGCATCTCCCGGCCACAGATGGTTCCCATCAAGATGAATTTTTTCTTGGTAATCCCAAAACAAGCTTGAGATATATTTTTATTTCAGAGTTAAGTGAAGAAAAAAAGAAACTCCAACATGACCCCCCCTGTTTTTCTGGCCTGACTCCCTGCTTGGCCTCTGACCAAGCACAGAAAATTCATTTCATGCTAAAGGCAGGTCCTAGCAGAGACCCTGAGACCAAAAACTTCTGGCGTGGTTCTTCCAGCCCTTCTTGACCTAGAAATTTATCCCATTCAAGCTAGAAATGGAGGTGAAAATCTAAAGCCAGGACTGGCTCACTCTATTACTGAAGCTAGCCAGAACAGGGAACCTGACAGGAGTACCAAACTTTGAGAAGAGCAAAAAACCTAAATCTCTTTGGGGTTTGTACCCCTGTCATGCATCCATGTCCTGCCTGTGGCATGCTTTTCAGGAGGAGGAAGGGGTGAAGAGAAAGAAGGCCATATGTGAGAAAGCAAATATGTTAATTCTTAGGTAGGATGAAGGGAAGACAATCTTCTGGAGGAAGATCTGGCTCTGCCATGGTGCAGACAAGCTCCCACAATACCTGTGGAAGGGAAGATCGCCCACACTGTCCCTCCTGAACCTGTCACCACCCTAGGGTTTTGTTTTTTTCCCCATTTCCTAGCTGAAAGAAAGAAGAGAGGGAGGCCTTGGTAAGAATAACCAAGACTCCTTCAGGCTGGCTGTGAGGAGCGTCCCTACAGCCAGCAAGAGCTTGGCAAGCGAGAGGATGATTTGGAGAGGTATATTTAAAGCATCCTCTGGTGCACTCTGTGCTGTTCATTGAGGGACTGATGATACTCGGGTGTTTGTGGGGGCATCAACATGGGCGTCCAGCATGGAGGACCTGCCTGTGCTGTAAGTCTCACCTTTAAAACTAAACCCAGCTTTGAGCATCAGGGATGAAGCCCTGAGCTGATCCGCACCTGAAGCCACCGCATGTGCTCAGAAGAATCTTTACCTCAATAAAGGAAAAAAAGATACAAACCGCATCAGTGAATTAGTTGTACTCAAAAGACATCCCAAAAGCCCTGCTTTGTGGACTTGCCAGTCATTCCTCCGCAGCCTCCTTGCCAGCATGGCGTGCTGGATGCCATGGTTCCCCAGGCTTGGTATGACAGAGTTACCAAGAGGCACCTCTTTGCATGTCGCAGGACAGGTCTGCAAGGGCAGCCATGGGTTGGGGACGTGGCACTCCTCCCGCATGATGAGCTGTGGGCCATCTGAAAGGGTTCAGATGGAGGCAGGGCCAGGCAATAACTTCTCCTCATGGGGTGACACTTCTAGTCCATGGTGGCCCTGCTAGAAGCAACCCTATAAGGTGGTGACCTATCCTTGATAGCTCAGTGAGTTTCCTTAATAGGAATATTTTTCAGACAGATCTTCTGCCTGGGACATTTATGTCCCCCGATGAGGCTGGGCACCCTCCCCTTCTCTCTGGCACCTCCCTGCAGTGACTCAGCATGTACAAACACTGACTCATCACAATCTCCCAGCAGTGTCGGACTTCCCACGCGTGCCAAGACAGGATGGTGGGAGGAGAAAAATGCTCCGCTCTTCCTCCCCTGTGCCTTGAGGACACATCAGAGGGCATTGCAGACACATCAGCAGGGTGGGGAAGTTGGGGCAGGCTGGAGCAGCACAAGGAATCTTCTGGACAGAGATGTGCAGACATAAGGTGATCTGGTCTGGGAGGTGCTGCCCAGCAAGGGAATGGGTCACCAACCATAAGCCAACATGCAGTGAGACCTGCTCTCCAGGATGCGCTCTTCTGGCTGAGAAGAAGGGCTAGGTATAGGTTTAGGAAAAAGGATTTGCAGAGGTGAGGAAGAGGATGAGTAAAGCCAGGGTTGGTGTCTTGCTTTGAGGTCTGCCAAGGGCGATGACACAGACCTTGTAAAGTCAGGAACCTTATGTGCACAAATCACAGATATCAGCAGAGACATCAGAAGATGATTATTCCACACAAGGATAAAAATAAGTGGTTTCTGCAGTAAACAGCACCACTGAAAAGGCTGCCAAGCTCTTGAGTCTGTGACCACCCACTGCAAATCCTACTGCAAAATTACGGAGAAACCTGTATTCACTCATCAGGGCCGAGGTGGACCGCTCTCCTGGAGATCTGCACTGTAAATGGCCATCCAGATATTTAATGGGTCATCCTAAAAAAGATGTTCCCTCATGCTATTGCAAGTTGTGGGGGACAATGCTCTCTGACCTGTTCCGTATGTGAGTCAGAGCAGAGCAACAAGATGTTCCTTTCCAGACTGAACAAACAAGCTTTAGAAGACGTGTCAGATATTTCACCTGAAAGATCCCATGATGAGGGTGTCTTTGTGCGGTTCCGATCCAGGTGTCTGTCCCACTTCTCTCATGGATCGATGGACAACATTAGCAAAAGACAAGGATGCAGTGTCGCTGGGCACTGCCCATCCATGCAGCATTTCACCCCAGAAGTGATTACATCCTCAAGGACCTCTTTTTCCCAGGTGCGACCAGCCCTGCCACATCTCGGAGAGATGCACCCAGGCTAAAGTTTCCCCAAGGCCAGCGCTGTATCTCATTCATTTACATCACATTTGGTTTTTCTGCTCCATTAGTCCTGGACAATGGTCTGGCAGTCAGCTGTGCATGGCCCAGGGCCATACAGCTGGAGAGCTCCAGCAATGGGTCCATCACCCTTCTGATCCACAACCTGCTCTTGCCACCCACTCCCTCCTTTCCCATTTCACGTGGGCTTCAAACAGCCCAGGAGAAACCTGGGAGAGAAACACATGCAGCAGCAGATGGCTGAGTCCTTTCCCTGCTGCTCTGAGCGGGCAGGCCTGGAGCTGGGACAGGTCTCCAGGTGGTACCACAACATTGTCTTCTCAGCACCAAACCTGGGCTGCCAACACCAGCTGGCCCGGTGGGATTTCTTCAGCAGGGTGATTTCTAGCCTCGTAGTGACCTTTCTGCCTTTGGCTTTCATGCCTGGTCAAATGACTCTGTTAATTATGCTCTTCTGAATTAATGACCCAATTAAGAACCCTGAAGTGTCTTACCTGGAGGTGAAGCCTCCATGTATAACCATTCTTTCAACAGTATCTCTGGCTTAGTAGCGCATTGTGTTTTAGATGTCCTTGGACTATTTTTAGAGTGAGGGATGCTCTGGGCACGTGGTACAACTGATTCAAACCCAGGACAGGCCATAGAGCCATAGAGGCTTTCTGCCATGTGGATTCTCTGGGGTCTTATAGAGGGTTGTGCTCATATTCAAGCCTTTCCCCCATGGGTCATAACTTGTCTCTGCCTGCCCAGTTTCACGAAGTGTGGTGGTTGCTACTGCCCATCGAGTGTGTCTATCCAAAAGTGGGTTGGATGGGGTGAAGAAGCAGCAAGCAAGCCCACCTAAGCCTTGTTTTCCCTGCACAGCAGAAAGGACGTGCAATGCAGCGCCCATGCCCATTGCTGGCCACTAAAGATTGCAGGCTAGTCCAGAGCAAAGGGGTTTAGGAGTCAATCCCACTTAAGCCTTTCTATTTAAAGGAATAAACTACCCAGGAAAAGCAGCCTAAGATTAGAAACTCACAGGATTTCCTCAAATTCCAGCCATCAGCCAGTGATTCAGCCCGGGGGGCGGTTTATTATTCTCCTGGTGCACGAATCCTGCACCTCAGCGAAGTTAAGCATGGATTACACTCTGCAGCTCCATCGCAGACCCAAAACCCGTGCTCAGAGCTGGTTTAGCGCTGCTCCCTCTCTGCGCAAACCACCTCCAGTATTGCCTGACTGACAAATAGTTTTTTAAGCGGAGTGTTTCGGCCTTGGTGGAGGGGCACGAGCAGGGGATGTTTCCTACAAAGTGCGTGCAACGGTTCGGTGCTCAGAAGGAGACTCTTGTGCAGGAGGATCTTTCAGAAAATTTAATGCTAAACAGAGTGGGAAGCAGAAATAAATGCAGCGGTATGATTGCTTCCCACAGTCGGCGATAACAGCACGAACGCAGGGAGGTGGATGGTGAGTTTTGCTCGAATTCGAGGCAAAATGTCACAAAAGTACATGTGAAACGGAGGACGAGCTGACAGGGAAAAACCCAGAGCGTTGGAGAGGTGGTCACTGCAGGGGTAAGGAGGCAGAGGAGTCTGGTGTGCATCCAGACCTTGCTCTGTTACGGCACTGGTACCACATAGCACCGAGCGCTGCATCCAGGCCCCGAGGGTGCTCCCAGACCCGGCAGCACAGATACAGCTTTGTGCCTGCGCCCAGCCCTGGCTGTCAGTGACTGAGCGCAAGCAGCTTGGGTGCTGCGTCTGTAAAATGGGATACTGTCTCCCTGGGAGCCGGGATGCTTTTTGCATCCTGCGGAGCGCTGGGGTTTTGGCACTTGTGGAGTTGTTCTGGGGGGAAAAAAAAAGAAAAAAGAGAAAAAAAGCAAGGGATGTAAGTAAAAAAAGAAAAAGTCACCTTATGTACTGTGCCTTACCAGCTAGGAATTGGGCAGTCATTTGGGATTTGATTCCCAGCTCTGCTGCTCCTCCCCAACCTGGGTGAAACTTCAGCCTAAAAATTCTCCCCTTAACTTAGAGCAGAAAAAACCATAAAGCCTGTTCCTAACGGAAATGTGGTGAAACCTGGTAAGCGTCACACCAGCTCATGTACATGCAAGGGCGAGTACAATTAGTGTTTTTCTGAAGAAAACCATTTGGGGAAAAAAAAAAGACCCACACCAAAACCCAACCATGCCGGCAGCTCCCCCTTACTTTCTGTTTAGGCTAGAAATGTCTGGAGGATGGGAGCGTGTATACAGCAGCTTCCGCAGCACGGCCCAACGACAGCTCGCTCCCGTGCAACAGTCCTACCCGTACGCCAGGGACTGGAGGGGCTGCGGTTCCCCGTGGGTGGCCACTGTGAAACGCACGGAGCACAGCAGGAATACTCCTGCCTGGAGAAGCAATCGTACACCAGCCCCACTCCTCCAAAGAGATCCTTTCCCTCTTGCCTTCTCCCAGTCCCGCAACGTAAACGCCACCAGGCGCTTTGGTGTGATGCTGGAGCAAAGGTTGATGCGTGGAAGAAGAGGTTGCAGCCTTCCAGCGAATGCTCAGCCCCGCCGTGCACCCCCATTAAAACAAACCAAGCCACCCCCCCCAAAAAAAAAAGGGATCCCGAAGCAACCAGTGAGCCCATCTTCCCCCCCAGCACCACAGCAGGATGGGAAGCAGTTGCCAGTGGTTGCTTTTTCCAGACATAGTCGTGCACATGGAGCGTGACTCATTCCCAAGAGGAATTTCCATCTCACACTGTCCCCTCCATGGGAGCGCTCCAGCCCCTCTCTCCGCCTGTAGATTTTCAGCCGTCCCCTGCAAAGCAACGAGGAGGAGTCGCGGGGGTGAAGGTGGCTGTCAAGAGCAGCCAAGAAGCAGAGACCTTCTCTGGCCCCCACTGTCAGCAGCGATGTGTCCGAGAGGCCCCTGAGGTCCCCGCTCCTCCCCAGCTGCAAAATGGATGTTTTGGAAAGGAGAGGTGAAATTTTGAAACACTGGGGAGAGCTGCCTCATCATGAGGGTTGGGGGACTGGACATCAAGGGAAAGACATCTCACGTGAAAATTGTCCTGCTGAGGGTCCCTAGGTGCAGCCAGGGCTTCTGTGGTCACCAGGGCTGGGTAAGGCATGGTGAGGGATCTCAGCCCTACCAGGAAGCCTCAGGTCTATTTGCAAGCTCAGATTAGCTGCATGTGCACAGTCAACAGGTCCATTCACGTACTAATAAGGAGACATTCAGGGATGACCAGTCTGCCAGGTAGCCCGTGACTCATGGGATAACCACATCCCTCATCTGGGTAAGCTGCAGTCACTCACCTTCTGCCTCCACTTCTCCTTCGAGACAAGCAGCAAACCCACAAGAGCAGAACCTGCCTCTTGCTGTGCCCACAGAGCACAGCCTGGTCCTGCAGCCCACGTCAGTAGGAGCTGCCAATACTGATGCTGCAGCAGCTGCTAATGTGACACAAGACCTTAATTCAGTTCTCCACACAACAGCAATAAATCCATGACTGACAGTGCTGATGTAGGTCTAGGGCAGGCTAGGAGGAAAGCCTCCATTTCTGAAGTTGAGTGTAAGATGAAGAACCTGAAAGAAGATCTTGGAAAGCTGAAGGTAGACAGAAAAAGTCCAGACGTGAACCTCATTTGCAGCAAAATGCCAGAGCAGTCACCAACATACAGGGACACAGCAGCCACCTGTAGCAGGATGGTCCTGCCTGAGCTGGGCCAGATGTTTGCAGCCCCAGTCATGGCTTGTGCTGGCTGGGATATGTTTGACTTTGTGTGTGAGGAATACGCTCACTAGGAGATACCTTCCACTGTCACGGCAAGCCTGGGGGATGCTGAAACCATAATCCTGTGTTGAAACCATATGAAATTCAGGGCCTTCCATGGTTTCATCAGATGTTTTCACTGAGCTTCATTAAAGGCTCAACAGGAGTTTGGAAAAGTGGGTGCAGTCCTCAGTTGCACCAGAGTATACACCCTTGCCCAGAGACTGCTGAGCTCCTCCAGTGAGCTGGTTTTCTTGGTTCCCCACTTCAGGAAGCAGAGAAGATCCTTGTTGCCATGAACAGGACCTTCTGATGCTGAGTCCTCCTCCTGCCTAGCCATCACCCAGGCTAGTCTATATTGTCCCAAAGTTGTCTCAAAATCAAGTTGTTTTTTTCTCCAGTGTATCTACTGCCCCTTCCCTCCCTAGACTCCCTACACGTTTATAGACAGTGATGTCTCATTCTTTGTTTTCCTAGACTAAACAAATTCTTTTCACTTGGAATCACAGAGCCCTTAAAAAGCCACTGAGACATCCCTGGCCTCAGGCGGGCCCAGCCATGGTATACTTTGTCTACCACGTGCTTTAAGTCCTCCAGTGATGGGAACTGCAGGCTCTCTCCAGTCTCCTCTCTCTTCATCCTTATAATTTTTCCTTAATGCCTGACCTTAATTGGCAGGATTTAAGCCTGTAAAATCTCCTCCTATGCATCCTGGGCATGGAAAGGTTTGTTCCTTTCCTCTTTGTACCAGCTTTTCAGTGTATTTGAAGGCCATTTATGTCTCCACTTGGATTCTTCTGGCTAAAAATCCCATTTCAACCCATCTTTCACCAGAAATTGCATTTTTCTGATTGCCAGTCTCTCACATGATATTTTTTCCAAGTCTTATTGGTCCCCCCTGTTTTGATATCTACGCCAGGCTGCATATAGTTCAACAGCCAAAGGCTCCCCAAGGCATACCAGGGCAGGTAGACTGGAGGACACGCATGCCAGGGTGATACTGACCACCTTTTCACAACACCATCTTCTTTGCCTGGTGTCCAGCAAGTGACAGATCAATATCCTCTCTCCAAACTTGCAATGTCTTGAAGAACCCATCACTGCTCAACAGGACTCGCAGCGGGTTGACTTAATTTTCCTTGATCCAAACTGCAGGAACCATATGTGACATTTCAGGTGAACTTCAGCAGGGCCTTAGTATTTTCCCATTCCTTTAGAAATACTCTTTACGGAAGTAATAAAGCTTGAGGTTGCAGATTACAGCAGGCCAACTCAGCGTAGATTCAACCCAAATAAAAACACCCACCTGGGGCAATTGAAAGAGGGCTGAAACAGCTCTGAGCTCAAGCAGCTCTGAACTGAACCCAAGAATGCATCTGCTAGGTGCCCAACTGGGCTTTCTTTCTAGTGTAAGCCGTGCATTTTGCGGAAGAGCTTTAGATTCAGCACCCTGTATGTGAAGCCAGCCGATTAGAAATGGAAGTTCAGATCTCAGTACCAAACTGAAATCTCTGCCTTGCTTAAATGTGTCTCCAGGTTGATCCATCACAGAGATTAAAATCTAGTCATTGGAGTCTGGTGTAGGTCCTTTGGGGCTTGAACCTGTTTCTAGTTCAAAAAGACACATAGCTAAGAGATATGAGAATAGCAGCCTGGCCTAAGGAACATGGTGTCTTGCACCGAGAGATGCAATGGGACAAGGCAGAAAGCTGTGGTTTTATCACCATGACACAAAAACATAGAATCACAGGATCACAGAATGGCTTAGGTTGGAAGGGACCTTAGAGATCATCTGGTTCCAACTCCCTGCCACGGGCAGGGATGCCATCTACTAGACCAGGCTGGCTAGGGCCCCATCCAGCCTGGCCTTGAACACCTCCAGGGATGGGGCATCCACAGCTTCTCTGGGAACCCTGTGCCAGGGCCTCAGCACCCTCCCAGGGAAGAATTTCCTCTTAATGTCTAATCTAAATCTCCCCTCTTTTAGTTTAAACCCATTGCCCCTGGTCCTATCATTATCTACCCGAGTAAAGAGTCCCTCTCCATCCTTTTTATAAGACCCCTTTAAGTACTGAAAGGCCACAATGAGGTCACCCCGGAGCCTTCTCTTCTCCAGGCTGAACATCCCCAGCTCTCTCAACCTGTCTCCAGAGCAGAGGGGCTCCAGCCCTCAGATCATCTTCGTGGCCTCCTCTGGACTCGCTCTCACATACTTGGAGCTGAGTTTGATTTCAGAGCAACAAAAATCCAGAAGGCCTGCACTGCTCGGACCTGTTAGGCTGCCATAGAAGACAAGTCTTCTTGACATCTTTTTAGTGATACTCCTTTAGAAGGAGAGCTCTGCAGGTGGAGTAGACATCCATGGTACCATAGAGAGCTTTGATCCTCCTCTCCAACCTAATAGAAAAATGGCAGTTTAATACAGAAGACAAGCATGAGCTGAACACCTGGGTTCTGGAGATGGAACACGCTGCCCAGAGAGGTTGTGGAGTCTCCTTCTCTGGAGACATTCAAAACCCGACTGGACACGTTCCTGTGTGATGTGCTCTAGGTGGTCCTGCCCTGGCAGGGGAGTTGGACTAGATGATCTTTCAAGGTCCCTTCCAACCTCTAATATTCTGTGATTCTGTGTGAGATGACATCCAAGGTCCAAAGGGCTGAAGGCTGGTCTCCAATGCAGCCTGGTAAGTGACCCACAATCTCTGTGTAAGTATTCCCAATTAGAAGTCTGGTGCTAAGAGGCCTTGGAAACCTGGGAATGGACACTGCAGCCTTGAACTGACTCTGATACAATTTGGGTTTAGCTATGGCAAGAATGGCACTTGGAGATGGGCCTTCGTGGACAGTGGTGCTGGCAGAGAGCTCTGTAGGGACAACGTGGGACTGGCTGGTCTGGGGAGAGGATGGCTGAGCATTTAGAGCACTAAATTTGGCATTGGATGCTTGAACTCACATTCCTGCTCTGTCAGAATCCCTGGATGTGAAAATCAGTCTCTGGCAGCCATTGGGAGCAGGAGGAGCTTGGCCCCTCCAAGGATTTGGGCTGGTCTCTCCATACCACCAGCAAACCAGGAGTTATCCAATGGGTCTGTGCTGCAGCTCTAACCCTTCTCTGATCAGTTGAAAACACCCTTCCAGATGCGTCTGGGGATCTCATTTGCCTTTGCTTGTGCAGCATCACACCCTTAAACATCCTGTGATCAGCCAAAGTCCCCCAGGCATCTCCTTCTACTTATGTCCACCAGACGAGCTCAGAGCTGACAGGGCTGGTGTCCATCCTCCAGCATGGGACGTGCACGCTGGCAAGTTCATTGCTCCAGTCCTCGATGGCATCTAACCCTGCTGGACAAGAGCATGCTCCTCTGCTCTGCCAGTGCCTCCCAGGCTTGTGCCATCCCTTCCCATCACCACAGCTGGTGCCGGGGGCTGTGCTGCACCCCAGAGTTGGTCGTAGCCTGTGCAAATCCTGTTTGGGGTATAACAATAAATCCTTTGGTCTCCTAGAGGAAAAAGCTGTTTAAACATTAGAAAGTATTACGCAGCATGGGGTGGGGCCTCCCTCTGTCCTGGTACTGATCCTCAGATTGGCTTTGAGACATTTTCGCTCTACAGTGCTCACGCTGGCTGCTCAGAAGAGGATTTCCTGTCGGAGTAAAGAGAGGTCTTCTCAGTCCCAGGCCATCCAACTCTATCCAGGAGAAATGGCTGCAGGTAGAATTACTGAATGGTTTGGGTTGGAAGAGACCTCAAAGCCCATCTAGTTCTCCCCCCCTGCCATGGGCAGGGACACCCCCCACCAGCCCAGGCTGCCCAAAGCCCCATCCAACCTGGCCTTGGGCACTGCCAGGGAGCCAGGGGCAGCCACAGCTTCTCGGGGCACCCTGTGCCAGGGCCTCAGCACCCTCCCAGGGAAGGATTGCTGCCTCCCAGCTCAGCTCCAGCTCCCCTCTTTCAGTCTGTGACCGTTACCCTCATCCTATCACTACACTCCCTGATGAGAGTATAGCAGACAGTGACAGCGGTATGGCAGAGGTGTGCCCCCTTCTCCTGAGACGCTGGCTGGAGGGCTTTTCATTCACCAGTTTATGCAAAACATACCAGCTCACTCTTTTTTTATCCCCCACCCTCTGCAGACACAGATTGAATGTCAGTGGAAAATAATTCCTTTAATGAGTGTGCCGGGATAGATCAGCTGACTGGGTTTGCCTCAGTAAATCTCGTGGTCACACAGCCCTAAATGCGCAGCAGTGTCTGTCTAAGCCTTTCCGTTTATAGGACAGAGATGGGAGCCAAGAGGATGGAAATAAAGTGTTTGCAAGCAAAAGGCCGTAGGGTTTGGGGGTGGACCAGGACTCCCTGGGGCTGGAGGGACAGGCTGTGGTTGCAGAGAGGTTTGCAGGGTGGGTTGCAAGCACATATCAAGGCATGAAACGGAGCTGAACGAAGATCCCTGTGTGTATCTCATTAGCAGAGATCAGGGGAAGGGCTGTGCTGTGCAACGAGCTCTGGGCACCAGGAGAAAAGGACTAAGGTTCCTTCGGGAAGGCAAAGCTCCAGTGGGACCGGGACCTGCCTTCCAGGTTGGGTTGGGAACGCAATGTCGGAGGGGTGCTGGAAGTGTGAAACCAATTCCCTGCTTCCTCAATGCAGCCTGGCTCATCTCTCCGACCCCACGTCTCACCGCCTCGTTGCACAGAAGCAGAAATCCAGCTCCGGAATAAATCACAGCTGTCTCCAAGGCGGGGTGAAGCGTTGGCTTTCCCCGGGCGAGCTGCCACGCCGTGATAAAGTAGATCCTCCCTCGAAGGCGAGACCCTGAGCTGTTGCTCCTTGGGAAGCCGGCCTGTTGATGAACTGTGTCGGTGACTAACATGTTCCTTTAATTCCACCTTCATTTAGCAGATCCCTGCGGGAAGCATGGTGTCCTTAAGAAAGGCAAGTGTGAGGCACCCAGAGGTGTGTGCATAGGCACTCAGGTGCCTGGTAAATCACCACACACAGGCTGTAATAATCATGACAGGCTCTAATTGCTCTGTCCTGGATATATATAGGGTAAAACATACCGCTTCAGTTGGTTATTCCAAGGCAAGGGGCTGTTAGAGCAGGTCTGAGTTACTCTGCAGGGATTTTCCTAACCCCTAGCAATGGCAAGGTCAAGAGAGGAGGGGATCAGAGCAGGAATTGCCTCTGATGTTTCATTTAAAATGTCCATTCCCTGAGCATGAAATGTTTCGTGTCAGATCCGTAGGGGTTGTTCAGGTCAATCAGTAGGTTCTGCCGGCATTTGCACCGACACTACTGAGGCTGTCAGCTCTGATCATGCACTGCACGGCTCAGGGCTCGCTGGCAATTCGGAAAATGTTTGGACTCCATCCAGTTCAGATCGAACTAATTAAAGAAAATAAAACACTTCCCTACAAGCCAAATCCCCTCCCTTTCTGGCTGGTGTTTGATCTGAGGCTACAGTTTTGGATCAGATCTGGGTGGGAGACCATGAGCACATCACCGCAAGCCCCCTCTCACGGCTCCAGATCTTTCTCTTTTTTTCTTTTTTTTCCAGTTGCTAGTGCATTGTAGGAAGCCAGCCCTTCCCACCCTCTGCTTGTGGCTTGGGTTGGGCTGTGCACCCTGACACATCCCTCAAGGACACACGGATGTGCCCCAGAAGCAGATCTGGCATCTCACGGCACAGTGACAAACAGCTACAGCAAGGGAGGGCTGCGCATCCCTCATCAATACAGCCACCGATCTTGAAGCACATTGAGATACCGAGAAGATGCCTGGACCTTGATTCTTCCACCCAAAAGGACTGACAAGTCAGAATAAGGAAAAAACAGTGTGCAGCAGCTACAACCAACACCATCATCCTGACACGAGGGCTTAAACTGCACAAACCCTGAGCCACCCGTGACATGGGACATGGTGGGACGTGGCCTTTTCTTCTCTTCGCATCACCCAGAACTGCTCTGAGCTTCATGCTGGTTTCAGCATCAGGTGTTGAAGGTGTCGAAGGTTTCTGTGACTTCGGGACTGGCCCTGCAGCTCCCCGAGGGCCGGCCCACAGCTCTATGGGAAGGTTCTTCCTCCAGTAAAGCTAATGGGGGAAGAGAGAGAGCACTGGACATGGCTGGATGGAAAAACAGCGCAGACAGAGATGGGCTGGGGGGGGTTCAGCAGCTCGCAGGGGGGGAGCACAGAGCTCACGTCAG
>VWZZ01003256.1:0-42927 GCA_013399095.1 Psophia crepitans
GAGGTGAGGCTGGCCGGTCTATATATGTCTTATACTAGGCTTTATGTCTCACCATGATAGCTAAACCTTGGATTTTTCACTGCAGAACTTCTTCTATCTAAGCAAACATACCTATTAGAGCTTGAGTTAGCACTACATCTAGAGAAAGCATCACTTTACTTCTGAGCAGCACAAAGTGTTAACTTAATTTCTTGGCTTGCTCCAGTCAACCATAGATGCTGACAAAATCTCTGTTCAGTAAGAAACCCGGAACAGTAGGCAGAAGAGTAGATGGGGTTAACAGTTAACATCCATCAGAGGGTAGAAAGCTAATGTGTCTTAAGGGATAATGTAGTTTGAGAGCATGTAAAATTGTGGTCATACTAAGCATGAATATATGATAATCTGGGATTCTTTAAGGCTTGAAGACGTGTTTCCAACAAATGTTTGTATACTTGAATTTGAAATTTGCATGTGTCTACACTGGTAAACCTCAGATCTCAAAACACAGAGACATCTTGGTGCTGTGACGTGGACAGTGGGATCGAGCTCACCCTCAGCAAGTTTGCCGACGACACCAAGCTGTGTGGTGAGGTCGACATGCTAGAGGGAAGGCATGACCTCCAGAGGGACCTTGACAAGCTTGAGAGGCGGGCCCATGCCAATCTCATGAAGCTGAACAAGGCCAAATGCAAGGTCCTGCATGTAGGTTGGTGCAATCCCAAGCACAACTACAGGCTGGGCCAAGAATGGATTGAGAGCAGCCCTGAGGAGAAGGACGTGGGAGTGCTGGTGGATGAGAAGCTCAACATGAGCCAGCAGTATGCTCTTGCAGTCCCTGGGTTGCATCAAAAGAAGTGTCAAGGGACGTGATTCTGCCCCTCTACTCCACTCTTGTCAGACCTCACCTGCAGTACTGCGTCCCACTCTGGGTCCCAAACATGGAGCTGTTGGAACAAGTCCAGAAGAGGGCTACAAAGATGATCAGCAGGATGTAGCACCTCTCCTATGAGGACAGGCTAAGAGAGTTGGGCTTGTTCAGCCTGGAGAAGAGAAGACTCTGGGGAGACAATATTGCAGCCTTCCAGTACCTAAACGGGGCCTACAGGAAAGCTGATGAGGGGCTGTTTACAAGGGCAAGTAGTGCCAGGACAAGGGGTAATGGATTTAAACTAAAAGAGGAGAGATTTAAATTAGATATTAGGAAGAAATTCTTTAATGTGATGCGGATTACTTTACTGTGGATGCCCCCTCCCTGAAAGTGTTCAAGGCCAGGTTGGATGGGACTCTGGGTAACCTGGTCTAGTGGAGGGTGTCCCTGCCCATGGCAGAGGGGTTGGAACTAGATGGTCTTTGAGGTCCCTTCCAACCCAAACCATTCTGTAATTCTATGATCCTATGCTTGATTCTATGATATTTTTTCAGAACCTCAAGCTAACCTCCCAAACTTTTTTCTCCATCCGTTTATTATTAGTAAGACTACCATTCCACTGTAATCTTCCAGCAGAGGAGAAATAGCATCGCATCAGCTACTGGCACCGTGGGATTCAAATATCTCAGTAAAAGCCTTTCAGTCTTTGCACAAAAATGATATCATTCATAGTGCTTAAAAATATACTGGCCTAAATTTTTTAAAGGGATCTTATCTTCCTATTATTTAAATGTCTAAGACATGTCTCAGACCTGCACACAATTTGGCTTTATATCACATTCAGTAGTAACTAACAATCTTTCTTTTCTTTCTTTCTTTCTTTCTTTCTTTCTTTCTTTCTTTCTTTCTTTCTTTCTTTCTTTCTTTCTTTCTTTCTTTCTTTCTTTCTTTCTTTCTTTCTTTCTTTCTTTCTTTCTTTCTTTCTTTCTTTCTTTCTTTCTTTCTTTCTTTCTTTCTTTCTTTCTTTCTTTCTTTCTTTCTTTCTTTCTTTCTTTCTTTCTTTCTTTCTTTCTTTCTTTCTTTCTTTCTTTCTTTCTTTCTTTCTTTCTTTCTTTCTTTCTTTCTTTCTTTCTTTCTTNTCCTTCCTTCCTTCCTTCCTTCCTTCCTTCCTTCCTTCCTTCCTTCCTGTCTGTCTTTTATATTGGTATTTCATCACCTTAAATACTTGTCATTGTCTTTTCTTTAATCTTGGTTACTCTTTATCTTTCTCTAGTCACACATTATAAATTTTGGTTATTACTTCTGTTTCACTTTAAATAAGAAGGTAAAGGACTGCCAATACTAATTTCCTATCTCAATAATTCTAGAACTTGTGTCATTCCTACAGTAATAATTTTCTGAAAGACTTATGAAAGTTGCTACTATTTTGAGACAATAGTAAGCCAGATTTTGCACATTTTCTGTCTTAGAAGAGGTTGAGCCTTACTAGCATCACCCAAAGCCAGTCTTTCTTAGCACAGTTGTAATTACAGGCATGCGAAACCCAATGCTTGGAAATAGAAAGATTCAGAAAAGTGGAGCAACCCTTCTAAGACAGCATCACCAGCAAAACCTGAACTGAGGAACTGCCATTTCCCAGGCCCATGAATCGTCTATTGAGGCATCTTGCCTACCACAGTTGAACATTGTTTCCCTATACCAATTAAAGTAACTGGAGTAACAACAGGCAGGAGCAAGCAGACCTTGAAGCTCCCCATGTAGCAAGAAACCAAACTGGAATATTGAAGATTAAAAAGTAGGTCAGACTTAATAAATACATTTTAAGTAATACATACTTTAAATCCTGATATGAAATGGATGAAATTTCTGCTCTGTTCCAGTAACCAGAGATTCACACTAGTGCTTTTATTATGCTAAAATTCTTGTGCACACAGAAATGGCTTATGCATATTTGCATCAAAAAGGGAAGTGATAGAAGCTGCAAAATTAAACTCTCAATTCTAAACAAGAAAACTGCACAGCATGGGTTGGAGCGGGGCCAGACGTAGTAAGAACAGACATTTTTACCTAGCAGATACTATATTTGGAAAAATCATGACCTTGCCTAGGAACAGTGGAATTGTCCAACATATTCCTTATTAGCCTTCCTTCCTCAACTGGAAATAAAAAAGGATTTCTTCTATTACATACAGAACAATATCTTTCATTCACTATTAACCGACTATTTTATGGGTTGTATTTTATGACTGAAATATAATGTATGATCAGCTGCTCCACAGATCTTGCCTTGTGCTGGAAAGGACTTTAAATTGTAGCAGTTCTCAGTGCTGAATCTGCCTCTGGGTGTTGACACTGGAGCTGCTCCACCTTTGCTTCTTATGTCAGATATGATGCCAAACCATCTTGCTGTTAATGCCAGATATAAAAGAAGCAGCAGCAGTAGAAGGATGGCAGCACACTTACTTGGAAAAGCAAAGGCCTTGAAACATAATCATGCTCCAACCAGCAAAAACATGGTCTGATGAGTCTCCACTCCTCTTTCACCTGCCCACATTTACAAACAAAGTCAATGCTCAAGGTTTGTTTTATACTCTCAGTGGTCCTCCCAGGTAGTTCGTGTGGGTGTTCTACATAATACTTTAGCCCTTGTTTTTATAACCAGACACAGCTTCTAAAGACATCTATAACTTATAAACCCAGTGATGTCATTAGGGAAATTCATAGTAACACCAGCCACAGGAAAAAATGCTCTAGTTTTCTGCCTATTATTGACAGCACATCAGAAGCTTGTGATGCTTCCACAGGCACCAGTGGGCTGATACTCCCTAACAAGTGGAAGAGATCGCTCAGACATCACACTCAACCAAGATATTCACTGTGTCCTCACCTTGACTGAGCTCATTTAGTGTTTTCCTTATTGCTTTCACCTTTATAGAGATACACATCTCTATATGTACATATATACACGTACACAGACACAAATACATGAGCAAATTCCATAGTACAAAGATTCATGAGAGCACTGGAATTCAATCATCTGCACACCTAAATTGTTAGAGTGGCATCTTACATTTTTTTGGACTACTTACACCCTCCCAGACAGTTCCTTGGCACATATGGTGAGTTCAGCATGGCCCAAGGACCATTCCTAGCAAGGATATGCAGATGACTCATATTGTGGAAGGTAAAATAGGATGGACTATGGCAGTAAAGCAATTATTATTGGGGTCAGAGAATAAATACAAGGACCATTTGGTATACTAACATACAAGACACATTTGTGCCTCAAAGGGAGCCCAGTCAATACGAACTTCAGGGACAAGACATTTAAACAAATGTTTTTCACTTTTCCATATACTGTAAGTATGAACCTTTTCTATCTCATTTTTCTGATGCTGGAGTTCTGGTCAAGTCTCTATTCTTGTCACCAAAATTTTTAATACAGTGTTGAAAAATGTTCAAGCAGGCACTTGGCTCTCATAGATGGATATAGCATATAGTATGCAGCTCTAGGGACTTTGGGTTTTCATATTTACAGTATTATTCTACTGAAATTAAAGGGGGGGACATTTTATATGTGTGTGTGTGTGTGTGTGTGTGTGTGTGTGTGTGTGTGTGTGTGTATAAAATCAACCCAAACATCATTAACAGCCCATACATGTCCAATGACTTTAAGGGTATTGCAGTAGCCCTCCAGTAAGGCTCAGTCCCTTGAGGGATATGAGGGACAGTTATGCAGAGTTCTTCATAACCTACACGTAAGCTTAGATTTCCCAAATCCTGTCAAGTTGATGCCCAAGTTTTCTCAACAGGAAAAGGAGCGATCAGATGTTTAAGGTTTCCAAAACTTTTCCTGCCTTTTATAAACATGAGTATGAGAATTATTAGAATAACTATCCTTTTAGACATAGACAGCTGAACAGCTCTCAGACTGAACTGCTACCATAGAGGGAAGAACTGGAAATAGATCAGACACTGCAGCAGCTATACACAAGAGCAAGTGGGTAAAATATTTCCCATACTAACAAAGCTTGAAGTGAATCCTTAACAATTTGCAATATTTGGCCAATGTTAAGCCTCTGTAGGTTCATTAAGACAATATTGACTAAAATCTTTGATAGAATTTAGGACCATAGATGCCTGAAAACATTTGTGAGGGAAGCACATCACAGTTATCATTCTCACAAAGAAGCCAGTGCTGAGGTAAAGATTTTTTCATTTGTTCCATTTTGTTCCATTTACAATGGTGGAGGCATTGGGAGGGGATCAAATGACCCACTGTGGCTGTTATGCCACGGCAATACGCACGGAAAGCACACCCTTCTCTGAGCGCAGTCTTGAGCAGACCCTTCCCTTTGTTGCTGCTGTCCTGACGCGGTGGTGTCCTTGCTGCAGAAAGCGCAGCAGGGGCCAAGGACAGAGGCAGCTCTGACACTGCAGGTCGCTGCAGGGTGAAGTGTCGTGCCGAGCTCAGAGACCACGGCTGTCACTCAAGGAATCATTAGCAATGGAAGAGAGGCGGTGAAGCTTGTTGTGTTGTCATCACACTGTAAGAAGGTTGGCTGCAGCCCAAATTAGCTTGCTTAGGGAGTGTGAATCAAAATGACATGTAATCTGAATGTTAATGAAAATTTCCTCTTGCTTTAGACTTCAGATTCCATCCAGGAAGCTGTCATCTGGAAGACATTATCTCTCTCCCTTCCTCTTGCTCTCTTCTTAGGATATGTATCTGCAAATATATATGAAAAGTGGAACTACTTATTTCTCGTAAAGCCTGCGCTGCTTAGATCCCAGTTTCCAGAGCACTGTATTGTTTCCAGAAATGGCCCTGTGCTATTAGGAATTTTTGAACCTGTGTTATAGCAAATGAAAAAAGAAAGCAGTACAGAAAATGCCCTGCTTTTCAAGCACAATAATTGCATGGGTTTCACAGGCAAATAAATGTCATAGCTCTAAGCACTGTTGCACAGTGGTGCAGCTGCACTGTCAGAGAGAAGGTTCCTTTCTATGTTACCAGAGGACTGACCTGTGTAGATGTTATTTGTGATATTCAGCCATGTTAGACTGCATCACTGAAAATCATGTTATTCCACTCAAAACAGTAGAGTTACTTCAAAGTAAAACTGGTCTACAGGGAGGGAAATTAAAGGGAAGCCTTTAATGTATACAATCATCCATGTCTTGACTATCGTGCAGTCATATGCCTCATCACTTGGCAAGGAAAATAGTTAATTTTAATTTGTATCATTTTTTCTAAGGGTTATTAGGGACCTCTGGGTCTGCTGAATTCACAGGTCCTCTTCTCTCCCTCACGCACTTAAAAGGCAGTTGGAAAATCGAATCTCCCATGGTGCCCACTACATACTTGTGTTCTTTACACTACACTTAAAAGAAGTTGTTATACATATTACAAAACAAGTAACGAGTAATCAATAAGTATAAAATACTCTTCCTTATCAGAGTCACAACAAAATAAATTACTGGTTTGAAAGACTTGAGATCATAAATGGTGAGCACTACTTGTCTAACTTATAATTGAGTCAGTAAACTGTCAAAATGCCCTTTCCAAATCAACAGAGAGAGTTTGACTTAAAAGAGAATATGAATGCCTGAACCCAGCAAATTCAGGCAGACATTTCAATACAGAAATGTGAACACAGTGCTATCACTGAAAGATGATTTAACATTTATAAAAGAATTAGGACAATATGTGTTTCATAAATATACTATTAGTCCAAAAGAATTTGGATTTTAATGAATATTAATACTTAAAGAAGTCTTGGTGGACTTTGAAGATTCTGTATTTGGGCTTTTTTTTCAAGTTACATAT
Organism: Psophia crepitans; assembly: GCA_013399095.1. Taxonomy (NCBI): domain Eukaryota; kingdom Metazoa; phylum Chordata; class Aves; order Gruiformes; family Psophiidae; genus Psophia; species Psophia crepitans. Next base: position 6,681 of record VWZZ01003256.1, read on the forward strand.
TTACCCTTTCAACAAAGTTGGTTGTAGAAATATTTTTTTCTGCCTTTGAGACAGTGGCACACTCAAGAATGAATCTAAAACAGACTGAAGTCAATAGGGACTATTCCAGTCTGGAAAGGATGTCAGCATCTGCTTAAAGCTGAGTGTCTGATTCAGTCTTATGCTAAGTCAGTGTGTACACTGTTGTATTTTCAAATATTGAACCAAGAACTTGGACTAAGATATAAATAGAAGACTTAGGTAGCTAACTAAAGCTTCAAGCATTTTAGGTAAAAAATTTAAAACCGTAAAGTCTTAAATTATCCTGAGATACACTCACATTTTCCTAGACAAATAAGTTTCCCTGGGCTGCCAGACACGCACAGCTGCCCATCTCCTCCACTTTTTACATGGGATAGATCAGATGTTCTCTGAGGAAAACCCAACCCTACAGAAAAGAGAATTGAATAAAGAGAAAGAGGCATCACATGAACATCTCCTAATGGACTGAGTTTGCAAATCTTTGAGCATATAGTACAATTCCTGAGAATAAAATTTCATTGCTCTCCATTCAGGTTTTTTGTTTTTTGTTTTGTTTTTTTTTTTACTAGCAATAAAACTAGTTCAACTACTTTCCTCACTCCATTGTGACATCTGCTCATCCCAGTGCAATTATTTGTATGAGCACACTATAAACCAGAAGGATGAAATGATCCAAATAAAATAAAAACACAAACACTTTGGGGACCTCTTTTTTAGACCACATCATTCACTGAATCTGTCTCCAGGACAATGTACAAACAGTACCATCAGCATAGCAAAAGGTAGCAGTAAACTTTGTCACAACTGTGCAGAAAATACCAGATATGCATTTGTGGGACAATCGGTTTATAAAAGGTCTTTAAATATGCTCTTCATGCTACCTGAGCAAGACAGCGCACTATTAAGTGAACCACACTTTCATTAAAAAGTTCCTTCCACTGAGCACAAACTCATATTACTTCAGCTGTGTCCTCCTCTCCTTCCTTTGAAATATACTATGAGGAGGAAAACACCTTCCGTGTCCATACTGAAAATGTATTTCTTAATAAGTTAGCATTTATTTGCTTCTGATCTCTTAGATCAGCAGTTTTGCAAAATCTATTAGTGGCACCAACCGGAAATGCAGAACACTTGACATTCTTTTTTTAGGACAAACTGCCTTCTTGTGGTTTCACCTGATAATTTATTTCTTTTTACAGTGAAAATATGGTCACTAAGTGTTATTTGCAGCCTATTACCAAGGTCACATCACTAGCTAATATATGAAAACATTTCTGTCTTCTGGTACCTCTTGTGTGTAGGAAGGGGAGGAATTCTTTTTCTATTGCTGGAGGCCCATGTAGAGTTCATTTTTTTTTAGCTCTTGTACAATGTCTAGATGTAATGATATGAAGCTTAGATGTAATGATCAGATAAATTTGAAAGTGTGCCAAATTAAGAAGTAATGTATAAGGAACTGCAACTCAGGCTTGCTTCCATTCACTTAGGTCTAATTACAACCACTTTACTGATGTGAAAGGTAGTCTCATTATAATTTACGTGCTTAGAAGCCAGAAGAAAGTGTAACATAAAAGAGGTTGGTACTTAACTTCCACCTTCCTATAGCTCCTCAGCATGCCATTTAGATGAACCGAGACTCCTTAACACATGGGTAGAACTGGAGTGAGTGAGTCTTAAATAAGCGAAGAAAATCTCATTTCTAACACTTTACGTACCATTTTTAAAGCAGGACCATTGTAATTAATAGATGTATAAAGACCTTGTATAGAAAATGCTACTGTAAAGTTAAATAATTTGTGATGAATGTTGGCAACTTGAACAATTTCTGTGTTAAGGAATGCCAAGGTTGTTTTTCACATAGGCAACCTGTATGCTCACTTGTACAGCTGTACTGAACAGAGAAGAGAGGGAAAGTAGTCATGTATCATCCTTTCCACAGGACTATACAGAGAAATTTAATGTTTCCAAATAAGTGAAGACTTAACGTTTTACAAAAGCTAGAAACTTATTGTAACCTTCATATGCTTGACTATGGAATGCAAAAAAACAATGCATTTTTGTGATTATACATTAATTTCTCTTTTTTTAGTGCTAAGAGGAAACCGTGACTGTGTGAAACCTCATACCATCGCTATCATACATTATTAATATTCTTCTATCCTGAACTTTCAGCACTGCAAGACTGCTATGACAGAAATCTTATTGTAGGGCACTGCCACCCAAAGTAGGTTATTACTTAAGTGAGAGACCAGCATGCCCAGGTCTCTGTCTTCTGCCTATCCTCTTGCTCTGGACAGTCATGGCTACTTCCATCCCCACAGTGAACTGAAGAGTCGTTACGCAGGCTGGAGGTGGCCATGGCTCTCCAAAGCAGGAGGTAAAGCAATAAAATAGAATAAAGTTAGCTGTCACCTCTCCTTCCCTTTCCTCAACTTTGAAAGAATTTTAGCCCCTTAAGTTGCCCTAAGCAGAAAAAAGCAATGAGCTTTTGTGGCAGAGCTTAATGGAAAGAAGTAATTTGCAGCGCATGGAATAGCCTGAATAACTCCTGTACCATTTGATAACTTCAGAGGTTGAATCTATATCAGAAATAAAATGCATTACAACTTATTCTGATGCCTTGTTACAGCATAGCTTCCATCTCTTCAGCTGAGCTATCTTCTCCCCAGAAAGAGGTGGCACCCTTTACACTTCCTGTTTAGAAGAAACTTTGATGTGTACTCTCCCCAAAAAACATGTCTAAGTTCGGCCTTGGATGACAATAATTGTCACAAGGCAAAACTTTGTGAGGCAGCATCTTTCTTAAAAGCGCAGATAACCTCAAGGCAAGGGTCAATCCTACTGCGCACTGTTTTTTTTTTTGTTGTTGTTGTTGTTGTTACTTAGTGAACATTTAATCAAAGTGTGACTGGAGAAGGAAAAAGAGATGTCTGGTCTTCTCCCTTCTGTAGTGTCTCAGCAAATCCTGGGGACTTCTTTTAATAGTTTGCTGTTGCTGCTCCTACTGCCGCTGTGGCAGTAATATGACCTCAGCCTTTGAACGCTCCTATATTTAGCCATTATTTTGAAAGATTGCCAAAGCATGCTGAGGAGTGCAAACTAAAGCAATGCTGGTATAAAACTCAGCAGCAGCTCACTAGACATTTGTGACATTAAAAAAGCACCCCCTTACTTCTTCCTTCCTACTTCCTTAGGCCTAACAGGTTTTATTTTGTTGGCAAAACACTACACCTATAAGACCTTCAATGGAAAGGTAACAAGAATCATTTATGAAGGAGAGCAGTGGGCAACTTAAAAAACAGCTTCTACTTGTGCAGTCTATACCCAGCTTTGCCAGGTAATGCACAGATCCTTGATTTGACAGCTGTCAAAGCATCGTAAAATTATAGAGCAATGCGGGAGAACCGTGAATCAATATCAACGCATTAACCAGCACCGTGCTGCTGTAAGAGTCATCTCTCAGGAAAGGTATGTAATATGTACATCTGGTCAAATGTTTTGCTTTTAGTTTTCTCCTTGAGCAAATCTGTAGGCAGAATTACAAAGTTTTGACTTCCCAGAGCTATTGCATATTTATTTTAACTTATATATACTTTTTACGAAGTCACCACACCTTCTGGAAGTCATGTACTGTAATCACTGCTGTTATCTCAGACCCACGGTCATCATACACAATCATTAGAAATCTGCCTGTACATCATCATTTCATAGTCTATGTGGAGATAACATGTAGTGGAATAGGGTTCACATACCATCCAGTATGATTTCATCACATGCCACACCAGGTTTCAGTGCAGTTAGTCAGAGGCACAAACTGGGAGCAGAAGGCCAGTTTACAGTGAAAGGATATGACTCAGTTGCCCATAATTACCACTTTTTGTGTCATTGCTGAGACTGTCTTGTTTGGAGAAACTGCTGATGCAGATTAATACAACACAGGCAAATTTTGCATTTGCAGAAAGAAACCAGGGTGGAGTTCTTTAGGGCCTCTGTTTTGTCTGCTGTTTCTGCATGCACAGTTACCAATGGTAACACTTGGAGCTGAGCAGGCATATTCAGAAAAAAGATGAGGTCCAAAACATGTAATTTGTTTAAAAGGAGTTATAAAAAAATTTCTAGAAGTTAATAAAAGTTTACTGAGACACCCTGATAGTTTTAGATCTGCTTTTTGCAAAGGATTAGACAAGTACTGAGGGTTCACTGAAAGAGGTTGAACATCCAAAGCATCTGCACATGCTGTCTTAACTTCTTCCTTTAGAAAACAAACTGCCTGAGACACTTCTAAGTGTCAATATTTCCAATTACGCTTGAAAGAATCACCTTTTATTTATGAGATATGCGTTCTTGATATAAGATTCTGAAATTAATCACTTCTGCTATCAATCCACTTAAATCAACCTTTGATTGCTAAAATTTAGCCAGCATTTTTTTCTCCAGTTTTCAGCATTCTAAGGACTTTGACTAAAAATGACCTGCTCTTTGTTCTCAAATCCAGAATAAAACTCTCCTGTATCTGCAAAGAAAATGGTTGGGTCCCCAAATGATACATCCAATTAAACCTGAAGTGTGCAGTTCACAAATTAGGTAAGATAGCTTCCACTCAAAGCTACAAAAGCACTTAATGTTGTAATTGTTCATACGGCATAGTTCACGGTATGCAGTTTCTCTCTAGTGTTAGTTTTCTCGATAAACATCGCTTTTCCAATTTAAATCCCATTTTCTTACTTAGTATGAATAGCCCATCTTTTGCTCCAAGTATTGAAAATAAATAAGTAAAAAGGACTCAGTTTTTATTCTCCAAAGTTAATTAATTATAGCAGACAATGCAAGAACCACCTGCTTCTATGATATCACAACTGGATGGTTTGAGGGTCAAAATACATACACCGCACACACATCCACCTGACAATTTATTGCCGATTGTGTATCTGTGTGACAGACAAAAAATATACAAGATATCCTACAGCTTTTTAAACTTCTAATTTCCTGTACTGTTAGAGATCGCCCTTTTACTTCTTTACTTATCACCAAACATGCTTCTGGCCTTCAAGCTCATTTCTCAGACTGATATATTCAGCAGCTTCATTTGATGTCTTCAAATATCTTTGCTCTGGATGTTTGAAAGAAGAGTGCTTCTGAATGCCAGAGTAAAAGTAGGGTTTAGAGACACTGTCAGAACTGGGAATCATTCATAGAATCACAGAATATCCCGAGCTGGAAGGGAACCGTAAGGATCATCAATTTCAAATCCTGGCTCCACACAGAACCAGTCCAATCAGAGTAGATGACTGAGAACGTTGTCCAGACACCTCTGAACTCAGCCGAGCTCGGTGCTGTGACCACTTCCCTGGGGAGCCTGTTCCAGGGCCGCACCACTCTCTCAGTGAAGAATCTTTTCCTGATCTCCAACCTAACCCTCCCCTGTAGCAGCTCCATGCTGTTCCCTCGGGTTCTATCACTGGTCACAAGAGGGAGGAGATCAGCACCTGTCCTTTGCTCCCCCTTGTGAGGAAGCTATAGGCCGCCATGAGGTGTCCCCTCAGTCTCCTCTTCTCCAGGCTGAACAAACCAAGGGACTTCAGCCTCTCCTCATACCTCTCCCTCTCTAGACCCTTCACCGTCTTGGTTGCCCTCTTTTGGACGCTCCAGTAGTTTTACGTCCTTTTTGTACTGTGTTGCCCATATCTGCCCACAGTACTGGAGGTGAGGCTGCATCACCGCAGTGTAGAGTGGGACAATCATTCCCCTAGTGCGGCTGGCAATGCCATGCTTGATGCACCTCAGGATACAGCTGGCCTTCCTCGTACCCTGGGCACACTGCTGTCTCATGTTCAATTCAACATATTATTAATTATTTGGATATGTTAAAATAAATATTTAAGGTTCCAAAATGTGCTTCCAAAAGCCCGTTGGTAACTTATGTCAGGTTAGACTATATTCTATATCTAAAATGTTGAGAAAAAGAGCTTTAGGTCAGTGAGCCATTACATCCTCCCAGAGTGATGGAAGCTCTCGTGAGGCAGGGAATGCTGCAATGAGAAGCACTCAGAGTTCTACAGGGCAGCAGAGGGGGAGATGGCCAACAGGCAGGGTGAGTCTGCCTGGGAGAAGGAAGTCTTACATGCATTGAACAGGAGGAAAAGAAAACTCACAAGAGCCAGATTAGCATCCATACTTACATTCAACTTCATCACCAGGCGTCGGCTGCACATGTCTTTTTTTTGGTTCAACAGGTAAGTATAGCTAAATAGCCAAATAATTCAACTGTTTTGTCTGATAAATGGGTTACTGTGTTCCTCCCCTGTACTCTTATTGTGCAACCTTTCTCCTTAGAGAAAGTCAAGGCATGTTTTAGTTGCTTTTGCAAATTTTCAAGACAAATATAGCAAAAAGAGATTTTAAATTTTTATTTCTGGGTTTTCTTTTCTGATGTTTCCAAAAAATAAAAGGCAGTATCATTGAAAGTTGTGGTAGTTTGGGGTTTTTTTTATTAAATCTTAAATATTTTATTGGTATTTTCCATTGAAATACAAAAAATCCAACTCCCCCCCCAAAAACCAACCAAACAACAACAACAAAAATCTCAAACACCTTTGTGTTGTATTTGTACTTCTTTGACCACAGTTTTGGCATCACTCAGATTAGCTTTGAGCATGCTAGTAGCCTCACTTAAATTCAGCACACACAAGTCTGTCCAAATGCAAATTTAATTCACTCTCTCTCAAAACAAAACCAAACAAACAATAAAAAATGATCATGTCTTGTAAAACAGAGTCATAAAGCATAGTAACTAGAAATATTAACAGAGGAGAAACAGAGGTAACTGTTCTAAGAATCTATTCTCCTTGACAAGTGATATTTATTTAAGAAGTCTTCTTGCTTCAATCTCTTGATTATTACACAAATATTTTATGCTCTGGTTGTTTTACAAGTGCATTAGCTCTTAGGAGAAGTGTAGTACTTTTATTAGTGCTCTATGAGACTGTTATAAAAAAACCCACCTGGGAGGTTTAAATTTTATATCTTCAGCTCTACTAATTATTCTCCAAGGGATTAATTAGAGTAACTCTTTTAGCTTTCCAACAAGTTTATGCGCACATTTATACTAAGTTAAGAAACAGCTTGCACTCTGATCACAGAAAAAAAATCTGTTTGTTTCTGTAGTATATAAACCTACTGATAAGGGCTCACAATAGTTAAGGTTAAAAAAAATCTACATGCCAACATAATAGTTGTAAAAGGGCACGTTCATATTTCCACTTGTTTTTGTACTCTGAGTTCTCTGGGCAAGGATGATTATTTATAAATAATATAAGGAAGAAGATGAATGCAGTTAGAAGCCATCCATGTTTGCGATATCTTCTGTGTAAGAGGATTTGGCTACTCAATCCGTTTGCAAAGGTATCTTGTGGTTATCTAACATTTTGTTAGTGTCTTTCCCTGGATGTTCAATCAGATCGTACTTTTCAGACTACCACAGAATAGGCCTAATTAAAAATAATCTCCTATCTTTACTCCCATAACTGAAGCCCTTAGCCAAATTCAGAAATAATTTGTTGAGATCACAGTGTTAGGTCTCTATTAGACACTGAAACATCTAACCCATGGTCTGATATTCATACTTCTACATACAATTTTTCGACTCCTAGTTCAGAGTCCATATTCCAAAAGAAGCTTGCTGAAGTCCCAATTTCTAAAAAAAAAAAAAAAAAAAAAAAAAAAAAAAAAAAAAAAAAAAAGAATAGAAAATACTAATTCTTTGCTGCTATACTCATGTGAAGCATGACAGGGATTTAAAGAGGGGAAAATAATACTAACCAAGAACAATGATGCTAACATTCAGATATCAACAGCAAAACTGTCTGTTAGAAATGGTCCCTGCCTGTGCTGGGTCCTAACCTGTGCCCAGAGCATTAGGACTGTGCTGGTTGGTCTGGGCCAGGACTGTGCTTGGGACCATTCAAACAATCAAACAGTATAAATTCTTGAGTTTGTTTTTACCAATATCTATGTAGACTCTGTGAAACGCCCTCCAGCCTCTGGCCAGTCAACTTTCTTCACAGTAGATATGAACAGTTCTTTTTGAGATGGTAAACTAACTCTACTTTTAAGAGGATTCAAAAGTGAATTTCCAGTCTTGAGTCCTCTCCTATTTTCTGTGGTTTACTAAAGAGATGTTAGTCAATGTCTGTCATAAGCAAATCCTCTGCCAAACTGAGAATATCAAGGCACCAACTGACAACTTAACTCTTGCAGCTTTGTTGAGGAAAGTGCTCACTATTCCTGGGGGTTTCCTTGTGACCATGGCCACTGGCACTTTGATAGCAGTCCAGCACCCTGGAAAAGTTCATTGATTCTTTGTTTGTCAAACAGCTATGGCAACAATGTGCAATTTAATGCTGAAGTAAAATTAAGTTAATTCTAAAAACATATCAGCTGAAAAATCTAGCTTCTATATTTTGAAACAGATAAAAGTCAAAGACAGCAGAAATTTTCACTTTGTCTATTTGTGTTATAATTTAACTTCAGGATCTTCTGTGTGTTTATTAAGAAATCTGGTATTCTCTTAACCTTAACTATACATTGCAACAGCCGATGAACCTGAATATAGCCTTCAGGGATGCTCACAGCTTGGGTAAAGACATCCTTTATGAATCTCTTCAGTCAATGAGGCTCTCACTGAGTGCAAATGCATCCCAGGGGATTTTTTAAAACCTTTAATCTTGAGACTGCTTCAGTCAAGGTATGACATCTTAGCTAATGAAACACTGTCTATCCCAGCCAGCTTTTGATGAGCAAATTGCTTCTGAAACATGTCTGGAACTTCTCTAGACATGTTTATTGACCAATATATGGCAAAAAAATAAATACAAGCAAGTGTACTTCTTCTTATAAAACTGGTGGTCAGTGTAAATAACTGGTTTCTCGATGTCATTTAATTTTCATACACAGCCTATTATAATATACAGTTTGACAATAATTTCCTATGCAAATATTTTCAATGGGGAAAAAACATATGACTGCGTTGGTAGGATGCTGGTGTGTCTAAATTAAGCAGCACTCCTAATGTAATCCACTGGCTTTCTGGAGGAGCACTTCATGTTCTGACCAGTGACTCTCTTTGAACATTAAAATGTTTGCAGTTTTCCACATTGACTGAAAGTCCCCTGAAAGCAAAGTAACTTTTGCTCACAGTGTTTTTACCATAATTTTGTTATCACTGCAACCAAGAGACAGGAATAAATGGGTAGATTTTAAAGCAGGCTATGGTGTTGCTTTGTAATAACAGGTAGAGATATCATATGTTTTTTTTTAAAAACAAAGATCAAGGGTGTAAGTGAGACATAGACGTAAAGTTTCTAGCCAAGGTAAAATTTACTATTTAGAGTTGTAACAAATAAGACTAAAATTAGTACCACCAACTAAGCAGTAAAAACATGCTTTATTTTCTTTTAAGCTGGCAGCTTGATCTCTGTGTCCCTTCACTGTGCAGGAGCGGATCCAAGGCCAGGTTTCAGATTCACTATCCCTCTACTGCAAGGACAGACGGGAATTACATGCAGACTGACTCCAGCCTTGTTCAGGATGGCTACAAAGAGAAACGGCTGGGAGGCAGTGATTTGCAGGGAGACACCGAGCTGCAGGGCATTTGGTTCATGTAGACCCAGAGACAATTTATGGAGCAAGGCTGGGTCTACCTTGCAGGCTGCCATGTAGTTTGATGAGGGCTAGCTTACATATTTCTAGCCTCTCTGGCCAGTTAGAGACCAACTTCTCTATGAAGACTTTTCTTCACTGAACAATTTTATTTAACACTTTGATGCTTTTTTTTTTTTTTTTTCGAGGAGGTCTCAGGAGACTGGTAGCTATGGCTTCAGCAGCTTTATGGAGGAAGTCATGTCTCGCTCTGGTGACTCAGTTGCAGAGTTTGGCCTTAATGTATTGACAAATTCTAAAATAGAGGCAAAACTGGCTTAGATAAGTCCCTTGTCCTGTGGACAAACATTACATTCGGTGAAGTTTTTCAGAATTCTTTAATAGAGTGCCAGAATGCTTATTCCCCTATTAAAAAAAACATATACTTCAAGTTATTTCCTCAGAGTTAGAGGAAAAACCAGCTGCCAAACATGAAGAGTGTGTGACAAGCAATTGCCTAGCCTGGAAAGACAAGCAAGGCATGTCTCTAGATTGCAGGGTTCTATTTTTATGAAAGAGATTAGAATCCTTTGAATTTTACCTTACATTTGAATTATGTAATAAACAGCTACCCACTGACATAACTATGAAACCTTCCACAAAGTTTAATTTAATGATTTTTTGATAGTACACCCAGCAAACGATTACATTTAACTCTGCTACTGCATGCAAGAGCAGCAACAAATGCCAATTTTACACTTGGCAAATCTGGAAAACCTAAAGATGATGTACTTTCTGCTTTGCTGTATAAGAGCTTCCACCCATTGGCAGTAAGAGTCATGGTCTTTAAATTTAATTTTCTTTAATGTAATCCAGTTTTGCCTGCTATGTTTAAGGCAATTTGAATCAATATCCCGTGCAAGTCATTAAGAGTCCATAGTTAAATCCTCTGAAGAAAAAAATAATTTGTACCAAATTTCCTACTTGCTCTTACTGGCTGTTTACAACAGTATTCACTTTGATTTGATATGATATTTTAAGAACAAATAATAATATATTTAATAATATTTACATAAAAACAAATGTTTCTTCATCTTGTACTGAACCTTGAATAAAAAATAATTCTTTATTAAAAGAAAATTTCTGGTCTCTTGTCCTCCCATTATAAGATACAAGGTCATTATAAGATACAAGCTGGAAGACTCCAGTAGTTTATTATATTCATTCTTATTTGGGATGTGTGTTTACATGAAATTATGTCTATTAGATGAAAGATAAATACATAGAATCACAGAATCCCTAAGGTTGGAAAAGACCTCCAAGATCATCAAGTCCAACCGTCAACCTAAAACCTAACACCACCATGACTATTCGATCATGTCCTGGAGTGCCACATCTACACGTTTTTTGAATGTCTCCAGGAACAGTGATTCAACCACCTCTCTGGGCAGTCCATTCCAATGCCTCACTATTCTTTCCATGAAGAAGTTTTTCCTAATATCCAATCAAAACGTCTCCTGACACAACTTGAGGCCATTCCCTCTTGTCCTATCGCTTGTTACTTGGGAGAAGAGGCCGACCCCCAGCTCACCACAACTTCCTTTCAGGTAGTTGTAGAGAGCGACCAGGTCTCCCCTCAGCCTCCTTCAGACTAAACAAGACCAGTTCCCTCAGCCGCTCCTCGTAAGATTTGTTTTCTATTCAGTGAAGAGTGTACTGGTCCAAGCCATGAGCTGCCAGCTTCCCTAGGAGAATGCTGTGTGACACTGCATCAAAAGCTTTGTTAAGATCCAGGTAGATGACATCCAGAGCCTCTCCCTCATCTCCTAGGTGGGTCACCTGATCATAGAAGGAGATCAGGTTGATCAAGCAGGACCTGCCCTTCATGAACTCATGCTGGCTGGGCCTCATTCCCTGTTCATCTCACACCTGGTCAGAGAACACTCTCAAGACGAGCCACTCCATGATCTTTCCCAGAACCGAGGTCAGGCTGATAGGCCTGTAGTTCCCCAGATCCTCTTTTTGGCCCTTCTTGTAGGTGAGCGTCACACAGGCCAAACTCCAGTCACCTGGAACCGTGCCTGTTAGCCAGGACCACCGATAGATGATGGCTAACAGCTTGGCAAGCTGCTCTGCCAGCTCCTGCAACACTCTCAGGTGGATCCCATCCAGCCCCATGGACCTGTGTGAGTTCAGGTGAAGCAGCAGGTCATAAACTGCTTCCTCCTGGATTATAGGGGGTGAATCCCGCTCTTCTGCATCTTTCAGCAAGTGCCTTGGGGGCTGCTGGTGTGGCTACTAAACAGTGAGGCAAAAAAGGCATTAAGTACCTCAGTCTTATCCTACCCATAATAAAAGACAACTCCCTCTCAAAAACATATAGTCTCTAAAAAGCTAACATAAAATAATAAAGATAATAAAAGCGAAGACATTCTCAATACTATTTTAGAGATAGAAGAACTAAGAAATCAATTTCAGCAAGATGCCTCCCATTTAGACAACTGCATATAACTTGTCATCTAAATTCCTTCATTGTAGAAGGAAAGATCTAGACACTTACTTCATATGTACAGTTCGTCTCAGAGGTAAACACCAAAAGCAGCTCAGTAAAGTTGTGCTCTAAAAGTGACTGTTAAGGGAAATCTGGTATTGTCATCTCACATCTACTTACCAGTGTCCATGGCTAAGCTATACCAACCAACTGCAGGTACGCTTTCTTTCATCTAATTTTCACCATCCAAAAAATAGGTATCTTGTCTTAGCTAGTTTTCTTTGTTCTTTCTGCAGTAAATAAAAATAGACAAGCACATCCAGAAAGTAATCTTGTATCCATCTTTTAGTGGAGGGCCTTTCTGGAGCTTGAACAATGAATTTACAGTTTATATATCTTAAGGTAGAGTAAAGAACCTCACACACTCTGGCTTACTCAAGCCTGTGCAGAAAAACTACAACAAAAAGCAAAGTGTCAAATCTCAGATGACTATTTCAGCCAAAACAACATTTTTCTTTTCTGAGGTGTCTCTTTTGATTTGTTGCCTGATAAAACACTAGTGAAATACATATAAAAGCCCTACCTTCTATTAGGAAGATCTTAAAAAAACCTTGATACATAAAGACCTATATGCACACACCAAGATCACTTTCAGAACACATAAAATGTAGCCTGCTCTAGAATGATACTTTATATAACAATGAACAGAAATCTAGTGTAGGGAAAGGCAAATGTAATTTCCCAAGAACTTTTTGCTAAGTTGGCCTACATCTCAAAAGAAATTGTATCAAGACCTATATCCTGTCACTTTTGTGACCACACAGCTTACATTTTGTTGCATTTAACAGTCTCACGTTATTTTAGGAATGACTTACATAGAAAAATAATAGAAGTAGAAGAGACATTTTAAAGAAAAAGTAGAATAGAATAGAATAGAATAGAATAGAACAGAACAGAACAGAACAGAACAGAACAGAACTATTTCATTTGGAAGAGACCTACCTTCTAGCCCAACTGTCTGACCACTTGAGGGCTGACCAAAAGTTAAAGCATGTTATTAGGGGCATTGTTCAAATACCTCTTAAATGCTGACAGGCTTGAGGCATTGACCACCTCTCAAGGAAACCTGTTCCAGTGTTTGACCACCCTCTCGGTAAAGAAATACTTCCTAATGTCCAGTCTCAACCTCCCAGGTGCAGCTTTGAACCATTCCCACACATCCTACCACTACATACCAGGGAGAGGAGCTCAACGCTTCCTTTTCCACTTCCCCTCCTCAAAGAGCAATTAAAAGTGTTATCATTCTATACAAACAAGAAAAGTCAGTTCCACATGTCACAATTCATCATATGACACCAAAATATATTTCTGGACCACAGTTTCATAATCACTGCATAAACAATTACCAGGAAAAAATTATGTAAGAATATATAGAACGGGATAATTCCAAGAAGAGTGTTTCTTTCATTTCAAGGCACTTTCCAGATTTCTACAAACTGATGGATTCTTGTGTTTTATCATTAAAAAGATCCTTGATCTCATTATACCTAACATCATTAGATGACTGCTAACTTAGTCAATGATTCTTTATCACCATTATTACTATTGGAGTCTTCTGCCACTGAATCAATAGCAGTCTAATCGGCCTTTAAAGATCACAGCATTTGCAAGACTTCACTGTTGTTCACAGATCATTTGAGATGAAGTTTGGGACATAAGAGAACAGCCATCCGTGCAATTTTATAATGGAGTAGTCCCACAAATGAACAGCTTAAAATACAAAGCAGCGGACAAAAAAAAAAAAAAAGATTGTCAATAAATGGCAGAGATTTTTAAAGCATCTCTAGGAGCTGAAGCATAATGCCACTGTAAGTCAATGGGAACTGTGACCCTAAGCCATGTAACCTTCATAAAAATTGTAGACTGTATATGACAGAACCACAGAATCACATAATGATTGAGGTTGGAAAGTATCTCTAGAAGTGATCTGGTTCCATCCCCCTGATCAAGTAGGACCACCTAAAGCCAGTTGCCCAAGACTGTTTTTTAATATCTCTAAGGATGGAGACTCCACAACCTCTCTGTGCAACCTGTTCCCAGTACTCCATCACCTCTACAATCCCTACTGGTGTTGGAAGGTACCTCCTGCACTTCAGTTTGTGCCCATTCCCTTCAGTCCTGTCACTGGGCACCACTGAAAAGAAGCTGATTTTGTCCTCTTTGTACCATCCTTTCAAGGCTCCCCTCTGAGCCTTCTCTTTTCCATGCTGAATGGTCCCAGCTCTCTCAGTGCTCCCTCACATGTGAGGTGCTCCAGTCATCCTTGTGACTCTTTGCTGAATTCTCCCCAGTACACCAGCATGTTCATGTCTCTCTTGTACTGAGGAGCCCAGAAAAGGATGCAATACTTCTGGTGAGGTCTCACCACCACTGAATAAATGGGAAGGACCACCTCCCTTGACCCGCTGGCAATGTTTTGCCTAGTGCAGCCCAGGACACCATTTGTCTTTGCAGCAAGGGCTTGTCCCTGGCTCATGTTCAGGTTGATGTCCATCAGGATCCCCAGGTCCTTTTCGTCCATGCTGCTTTCCAGCTGGGTGAGCCCCCACATATATTGGTGTAAAAGATTGTTCTTCCCCATGTACAGGTCTTTCAACTTCTTATTGAACTTCATGGGATTCCTGATAGCCCGTTTCTTCAGTCTGTGTCCATTGAAAAAAGTTTATTACTATGATAACCATTTTTCTGCTTGTAACAGAAATTCAACAGCTCTTGTGTTTCTGGATCTTTTTTTGTGAAATGCATGGGTTTTTTCTGTTCATGGAGAAGCATATTTTCATTTCAATAACTTCCAGTGAGAAATAATTCAAACTGTGAGAGGTGAATACACTCTTGCTTTTGCAACATTCATACTATAACAAAACTTCTCATTTTTTAGGAGATAGCAGGCAGGAGCTCTCCCCACACACTCCACAAGAATGATGGAAAGGACAATTATATTTTGTTAACAAACAAATATTAAGACATAAGGTAAAATTATGCCTGAGTGAACAGAATTTATTTGTCCAATAAAGATCTAGTAATAAAAAAGGTGAAAGACTTATTAGTTGTTCTCAGTGGGAAAGTGATTTGTATTTTTTTATTATACGGTACAGATTGCTCTTCAGTAACATGTAGAGCAAAGTATTTGAACAGAACATAAGTGTCACGTGAATCAAAATCTAAATAGCCTGTTGGGGGGTGTATATAATAATTTTCTAGGGTTTTTTTAATAGAGCAAATATCCAAATCAAAATAAGGCAACATTAATTTGACTCACTTGAACTGGACTGGGACTTCAAGGCAGAGCCAAGGGAGAAGAATAAGCTATTGAAGCTGTTCAAATCAGCAAGCATATCTCTGGATAGTTGAGGTTTTAAATTGCTTTTTTCATCCTCACCTCATTGGTGCTTATGCTATTGAGAGAAATGGCTTCAGCATGTACTCTGATCTGATTAATTGCCATGGTACTTACAAATTTGATTCCATTATAAATTGTGTTGCAAATGTTGTACCTTCAGTTAAGACGAATATCTGCACATAAGTATGCATAAATTCACCAGCACTAGCTAGCCTTGCAGTGTTTTATTAAAACATGCAATATTACTCTGCAGGTTCCTAAAGTGTCATGAAAATAGTTTGGGTGCTAGCAGATAGGTACGGTCAAAGTCTGCTATAGTAATACAGTTTTTCTTTTGTTCCAGCCAAGACACAGCAATGTAAAATGATATTAATGGCCTGATCCTTGCATTTCAGTGTAGTCAAATTAGCGAATTCGAATTAGTGTTTTATCAGTTTCCCCACCTCCTCTTTTGTTGTAAGCATTCTGAATTCAAAACAACTAATTTAGGTATCATTGCTAAAGGATGAAGCTAAATTTTCGTGATGGATTGAGAACCGTCTAAATATGAGAGGAATTTCCAAAAATCAAGCACTAGTAAAAAGAAAAAATCTTTTAGGCATCACTTTCCCCTCTTCCTCAAATATAAGAAAAAAGTTAAATACAAACTGTTGTGTCATAAAAAGGCTTACCTCGAAGTAGAGGCAAATTACATCAGGAAGAATTTATCCCCAGAACACTTCAAAATATAAAGTTACTGAATTTATAAATACAAATGAATGTGAGAATAGTGGAAATAATGTCATGATACATTTCAGGAGTGAAAAGCTCCATATCATTTGTCTTATCTGAGACATACACTATCCTTTTCATTCATTCATTTAATTTACTCACAGCTGGCAAAATCAAGGGGATCTTAGAGTTTTGATTTCTTGGAATCATGTTTTGGCTCTGAAATCTTTGCAGCTGCTAATTTCAATATTTTATTGCAATCCTCCCTGCATTCCATGGCTGTTTCTTTTTTCTGGTCCCATCACATAAACATTCCCATAAGATACCACAGAGTGTGTTTCATTGCTCAGCTTTCCACAGAATGGAAAATATACCATGAAGATATGGAATGAATGCCCAAGAAATAAGAGGAACCTGTCAATGTATGTTCCTGGTCAGATTAGATCTGTTTAAGTTAATTCTGTCTAGTGAGGAAGTGTCTCAAACCAGCAAATAAACTATATCAAGTTGGTCTGTTACACCAGACCCACCTGAATTCAAACCAAAGCTTGTTACACCAGACCCACCTGAATTCAAACCAAAGCTTCTGTTTTAAAGAATAATCTCTCATAAATGGGATAATTCAGAAATGATGATGTTTACTATAAAAGACCATCTGAAATGAATTTTGATAAGCAAGAGGGTAACTATAATTTTAAAGCTGCTGGCTACATGTCCTGGTTTCGTCTGAGAGAGTTAATTNTGACCCAAACTGACCAAAGGGACATTCCATACCATATGACGTCATGCTCGGTTTATAAGGGGCTTGGGAGGAAGAAGAAGGGGGGGCAGCGGCGTTCGGAGTGATGGCGTTTGCCTTCCCAAGTAACGATTACACGTGACGGAGCCCTGCTGGCCTGGGGATGGCTGAACCCCTGCCTGCCGTGGGGAGTGGGGAATGAATTCCTGGTTTTGCTTTGCTTGTGCACGCGGCTTTTGCTTCACTTATTAAACTCTTGTATCTGAACCCACGAGTTTTCTCACTTTCACTCTTCTGATTCTCTCCCCCTTTCCAGTGAGGGGGACTGATCGAGCGTCTGCATGGTGCTCAGCTGCCGGCTGGGCTAAAACCGCAACACTACACCATACTTAAAGCTGTCAATTCCAGCCATATTTTCAAAGATGTCAGAAAAAATACAATAATTCATATTATCTCATCTAATTGATCTGAATATTCATATTATGTTCATTCTCACAAGATTCACAACTACAACAATTCACACTTATGAAACATTCTTCCTTCATGTTTCTTTGTCTTGACCTCTTTTGTAAGGTAGTGTGACACATGATTGCTTCATACCTTAAAGTATGAGAATAGTGAGGCTGCTGGAAGCTGTACAAACCTGAAACTTCATAGGCTACAGCATAACACTTTTTCTAGGCAAGAAATTAAGAAATTAAAGTTAAGAGAAGGACCTCCAATATGTTTTTAAAGTTGAACTTAAATTTTCAGAAGGACTAAAACCTTTCTGGTTAGTTAGAGTTGCACTTGAAAACCTCATACTATCTATCACAAGTTGTTGCCAGACATTAAGGTAATAAATTAAAAGAGTAGTTTAATTTATTTTCAAAAAGTTGAATCCTAAGCTAACTCTGTCTATTGAATCTGTAATTACCTCTGACCCTATTTTTTACCTTGTAAAATCTAAATCTGAAATGACTTTTCCCTGGTCTCTAAATAAAGTTACATGTTTTCCTAAAACAAGTGAGATCTTTCAGTCTGCTGCTGCTTAATTTCTAACAAAGTCGATGTGAGCCTGGCTTCCGGCATAGTAATAACCAAGCTAAAATGATACGGACTTATCTGCCAAACCAGTCCATTTGCATGATGAATTTCTTGACCTATGTTAAGACATCCACCATTATCTTTCTGATTTTTAACAGCTTAATGTATAGGAGAGAATTCTAAAAGGGTTTGTTTAAACCGTAAGAAAAATAAAGCTTTTCAATTAAAAAATTAGATTCAGAAAGCCTTGAAAAGACATGAATATTTTTTTGCTCCATTAAAAATATTCTTGTCAAACAGCCAAACTGAAGGGGGAAAAAAATGAGGTATTTCTTAGAAGTATTTGACCTGTGATGTATTTTTCTTCAGATCTAATTCATATCTAAATACTTTTGGCTTGTTTCCAAGAAAAAAGTGTTTTGCCCACTGTGAAGTTTAATTAGTTATGGCTTGCAGAGCATTTTGAAGATGTGAAGTATTCTGTCCAACCTATGTTACCTCTAGTCTCTCTCATTTACTCTCTGGCTAAACTAAACTAACTATTATGCTTGCTTTCCTTCATTCATTCTATTTGCTTTCCTTCTCTCTTTCTCTCTCTTTCTCTCTTTTTCTCTTTCTCTCTTTTTCTCTCTTCCTTTCTCGGTTCCTTTCCCTCTTTCTCTCTTTCTTATTGTTCTAGAGATACACATCCTAAATATAAGGCAAAATAGTTCTGTGGTTTTGCATGGTGGAAAAATAATATTCCACAGGTGTATGTCCCTTTACTTAACCCTCTCAGTCATCAACAACAAAACCACCAAACCTTTCCTGAGAGTCAAGAAAGCCAGTAGAACATAATTTATTTTTATTGGTAATACCCAACCTGACTTAAATCAAAGCCCTGTACTAGACATTGCATATGCACAATCACTCCCAATCTGAAAAACTTAAAACCTAAATGGACACAATATATTGAGAGATGTAGGAGGGGAACTGAGGTAGAAAGGTCAGTCAAACAAGAGCACTTGTGTAGTTCAGACAGCAGTATTGGTAGTAGAACTGAGATTCAACCTAGATTTCACAAGGTTCAGATCATATTTTAACAGCAATACCTCGGGAGCTGTTACATATCAATTGGTTGAGAAATGAAGAACCTGAAGGTTTATTGTTAATCTACAACAGATTACTTCAAACAACAAACAAAAAGCAAGGATATGCTGAACACAGCAAATCTAATCCTGAGATGCATCACTAAGCATATAAATGTGCAAAGCCAAGAAGTTCATCAGCTCTGCATAGACCTCAGTTGGAGTCAAAAATCTTGTTAAGATACTTCAGAAAACCCATGAGTCACATAGTGTGGATTAAGAAAAGTAGAAAAAGTCAGAAAATATGGAAAACATAACCTACAAGAAAATAATGATGGATTTAAACTTATTTAATCTAGGAAAAAAAGACTTGATACTGTGGTGGCTTAACCTTGGCTGGCTGTCAGGTGACCACCCATGTACTCGCTCAAACTCTTTCCACAGCAGGACAAGTGGAGAACATAAGACAAAAATGTTTGTGGGTCAGGATAAAGACAGGGACATCACTTATCAAATATTATGGACAAACCAGATTTGATTGGAAGATTAATTTATCTCCAATTAAAAGTAGAGCGGGACAGTGAGAAATAAGCCAAAACTAAAGATGCCTTCCACGACCCAACCCCTCTTCATCCTAGGTTGAACTTCACTCTTGTCTTCTCTACTACCTCCTTTCCCCAAGCACCACAGGAGACATGAGAAATGTGAGTTGCAGTCAGTTCATAAGACGTTGTCTCTGCTACTCCTTTCTCACAATTTTTCCCTGCTCCAGACAGGGGTCGTTCCAATGTGGACGCTTTTCATGGGCTGCAGTTCTTCAAGGCATATCCACCTGATGCATTGTGGGGTCTGCCATGAGCTTCAGAATAGACAGCAGTTCTGACGGGGTTCTTCACAAGCAGCAGGGGAGCAACGCAGTTTTAGACTCATAGAATTGTATAATCAGTCAATCATAGAATCATAGAATCATTGAATGGTTTGGACTGGAAGAGAAATTAAATATCATCTAGTTCCAACCCCCTGCCATGGGCAGGGACACCCTCCACTAGACCAGATTGCCCAAAGTCCCATCTAACCTGGCCTTGAACACTGCCAGGGATGGGGCCTCCACAGCTTCTCTGGGCAACCTATTCCAGTGCCTCACCACACTCACAGTAAAGCATTTCTTCTTAACATCTAAACTGAATATACCTTCTTTCACTTTAAAACTATTCCTCTTGCCCTATCACTATATGACCTTGTAAAGAGCCCCTCTCCAGATTTTCTGAAGGCCCCCTTTAGGTAGTAGAAGGCTGCAATACAGTCTCCCCAGAACCTTCTTTTCTCCAGGCTAAACAACTCTAACTCTCTCAGCCTGTCCTCATAGGAGAGGTGCTCCAACCTTCTGATCATCTTCATGGCCCTCCTCTGGACTTGCTCCAGCAGCTCCATGTCTGTCTTCTTGTACTGGTCCATCTGTCAAATCCATGTCTCTCCAATTTTGAGACAAGGATGTCATGTGGGAAAGTGTCAAATGCTTTGCACAAGTCCGGGTAGATGATGTCAGTTGCTCTGCCGTTATCCACCAATGCAGTAACCCCATCATTGAAGGCCACCACATTTGTCAGACATGATATACCCTTAGTGAAGCCATGTTGTCTATCACTGATTGCCTCCTTAGTTTCCATGTGCCATAGCATAGTTTCCAGGAGGATCTGTTCCATGTTCTTACTGAGCACAGAGATAAGACTGAGCGGTTTGTGGTTCCCCAGGTCTTCTGGTTTTTTCCTTTTAAAAAAATGGGGTTATTTTTTCCCTTTTCCNCCTTAATTTTCATGTGCCATAGCATAGTTTCCAGGAGGATCTGTTCCATGTTCTTACTGAGCACAGAGATAAGACTGAGCGGTTTGTGGTTCCCCAGGTCTTCTGGTTTTTTCCTTTTAAAAAAATGGGGGTTATTTTTTCCCTTTTCCAGTCAGTGGGAACTTCACCAGATTGCCACAACTTCTCCAATATGATGGAGAGTGGCTTAGCAACTTCATCCACCAGTTCTCTCAAAACCCATGGGTGCATCTCACTAGGTCCCATTGGGTTGTGCACCTTTAGGTTCCTTAGACAGTCCCAAATCTGATCTGCTCCTACACTGGGAAGTTCTTCATTCTCCCAGTCCCTGCCTTTGCCTTCTGAGGCTTGGGTGGTGTGGCTAGAGCACTTGACAGTGAAGACTGAGGCAAAAACATTTCTGTGTTATCAACACACAAATCCAAAACACAGCCCTGTACCAGCTACTATGAAGAAAGTTAATTCTATCCCAGCCAAAACTGGCACATTCCTCTCCCTCACAACTTCTACACAGCAGGATTTACCCTTACTAAAATGTTACATAGTAATAACTTTATATATGTTACATATGTGTTATTTACTAATAACAGAAGTGCCACTAGCATTATTGATGGGCTCAGTTTTTGGCAGCAATTGGTCAGTTTTGGAGCTAGGTGGAACTGGCTCTGTTGGACATGGAGGCAGCTCCTGATGTCTTCTCACAGAAGCCATCCACGGAGTCCCTCTGTTACCAAAACCTTGTCACTTAAGCCCAACACAGAGGTGAAATTGTTAATTCTTCAACTCTATTAAAATATGTGTAATGGAAGTTACTAAAAAGATAAATGACACAAAGCTCAGGAAATCTCCTGAGCTGAAAATGTGTGGAGGCTGGAGAGTCATTAAGGATGAATTATGGATGCTTGCCCCATGCTTTCTCCCACATCCCACACCTGACACTCTCTTATTGAAGGACATACAAGCTTTTTAAGACAAAATATTGGCTAAACATTCTGCTCTGAACCAGAACAGCCCTATATTCAGAATTTTATAAAACCAAAACTTTTGATTACTTTTATCTTAAATGCCACAAATAGAATTTAACAAGATAGTCTTGCTACACCATTAAGATCTGAGGATTTGAAGACATCTTCTGTATGAGACTGAAGACTTTTTAAAGTACACAAATGGTTGTAAAGGAAGTTCTATTTATTCAGATCATCCAATAGTACCCATTAAAGTAGTGATACCTCAAGATAAATTCACTAACCTAAGGACTGTTCTATGTTCAGGGATAAATGAAATCCTGTTTCAGAAATTCCATCCTTACCGAAACTGGTAAAGTCTTACTGAAATGCCCGGAAAGTTTAGACTGGTCATAAATATCACCATTGTTCCAGTACATGCCCATACACTTCTTCAAGCTGAAATTTTTAAGGAATAAAGCGTTTCAAATCTTGAGGAAAAAAACAAAAAGCTAATGAAAATCTCTTGGATTGAGGACATCTGGGCCTTCTTTATTCACATTCTTAAAATAAAACATGTGCTTAAAATGTTCCTGAAGCATGTCCAAAGTAAATAGTGGCTAAAACTTCAACCACTTCCTTGGGTAAGACAAACTATTGTAATGAACAATCTAAGAACAAAGATAACTGAACACAAGACACGCTTCTACTATGATTATGCACATTGTGCCACAGGCTAAACACTGAAATTTAACTTCAGCTGAAACTTTACTGAAACCAGTAGGGACACATAAGGGAAAAAAAAAGAAGAAAAGAAAGTGGCTCAACAGTCAGGTTTTCCACACATTTCATAAACAGATTTTTCTACAAGGTACCTGCTGGATAGGAAGGTAAAGCAGCTTTCCTTCCTACCCTTCCCAAGTAACCAAATTATTGAAGAAGAGCAGGTCAAGCCTCTTTTGCTGCAGTATTTAATAATAAATGGAGCTGATATCCAACCTTTAAGTGCTACTTATGTTTTGCTTCCCATTTCTGTCATGTAACTCCCATGAATTTCCGTTCAGAGTTACATAGGGGTTGCTAGCTCAAATGCAGGCAGAGCAAGCTATCCACAATGCATAACTGGCATTAGATGAACACAGAAGGATTTAGAAAATGCTTAGCTGTTGCTTGATTGTTTCACTGAAAAAGTAACATAAATTAGATAAATATTTATTTTAACAGCAAAACTCAGGATGATTATTTATTATTTAATGTTTTTTAAAGAGTCATACTCAATCGCACAGCAACACACTTTCAAAGATTCTTCTTCCCTCCCTCTTAGTATGTCCTTTTAACTTGTGGTCATGCTGTTGGCACACAGGCAGCAAATGCCAAGCACCAGAGCCTTAAATTCAGTCAAATCTGTGTTACACTTTTACATTCCACACTCCCCAAAAGAAATTGGAAGCTGAGATGCATGCACTCTCACAACTTCAAGCTTTACTTACTACGCTTCCAGAAACACTGCTGGAAGTCTTAAATCGTGTTAAAGTTGGTCTCTAAATAGGATTTTGAAACTTCAGAAGAAATGCATAAGCAGTGTAATGCTCTTTCTTCTTATCTTGCATCACCAGTGCTTACACTAATTTCAACAAAATAATCTCTAAAAGGCACAGATTTCATAAATTAGCAACACAGTACCCGTTGGAATCCATCCTTCAGATCATCTATAGCCTTTGCATTAAGAAGAGAGAAAAAAGGAGTATAAAGCAACAGTATAAAAGTTAAATCTCTGCCTGAAGCACACAGGGTGATGTGAGTATTGATACCAGAATCTATTTTTAATGAAAAGCAATTTAAGGAAGTTCTTTATAACGTGGATCAGCTAGACTGCAACTGAATAACATAAAAGGCTTTTACTGCACTATTTGGTCCTGTTGCATACTCTGGACTAGTGTTTCTTAGGATTTATAGGACTTTCTCAGAGGACTTTTTCTTCAGAGTTTTGGATTTGGGGGTTTCTTTGCTTTATTCCACCTCCCTTGCAAATTTACTGTTGTCATGTCACAGGAACACAATTGTTTATTGTGAAAAGTCACTAATGAACAAATGACCCTGCCACCTGGAGCACTTACAGCCTCATGTTAAACTCCAGCTATATAACAAAAAAAAATCTTCCCAGGCTATTGATTCACTGGCAGTGTTTGATTGTACCCTGGAGGCAGGTGACAGCTAGGCAACTGGGTTCTTACGGTTTTACTCTCCCTATTACACAAACCAAATAAATCTTCTCTAAATGAATTCACCTTTTTTTTCTCATTTCTCTGCTGTGTGACAGTTCAGTATTGAACAATTTGTATGTTGTCTTCTTCTGGGATATTAAAACAAAAACTTTCATAATCTGTATAACACCAAATTTCTAGAGTCTCAATAGTTTTAAGATAGTGGGAACATTTGTTGTGCTCTACAGATTTTTGAAGCTGTCAGGTCCAAAACACAACTTCTTTAATACTTATCACAGTCTTCTTGTGTCACCCTGAATATCTCATTTTGCAAAACATTTTCACTAACTAGAAATGTGGACAACACCTACAATATCAGCTCTCTTGTACTGTGATAATAAATGTAGTAAGGTAGCCTCAGGGGGAATGAAATGAGATTTTAGGGATCAGACTACTTTCGAATACGCATGCCTTGAAGAAAATCTCCAAAACTTCTTCAAAAACAGCTTTTACATCCTGACCAAAATTATTTGAACCAGCCAACTTCCTCAGGATGAAAAATAACCCCAGACACATACCTAATCCACAGCAGGAAGAAAAGAGAAGGATTCCAGAGTCTGACTGGATTCATGTATGAAGGGGTGCTAACACAAAATACTAGCTTTTCTTTTTTTCATTTTAAAATCTCATTCAATTTAGAGTGCACAGTGTCCTTTACTCCATAGTATGTACCAGAACATGCATCAATGTAGTCTTATGACATAGTGATCTTAAGAAAAAAGCTTCAGAAACGAATGAGCAGTGAACCCAAGGACAGGAATAGCTACAGGAATGGCCAGATCAGGAACATTTGGACATTCAAGAAAAGTTGTCTTGAAAGACTCTTCTTCTGATTGTCCAGATTGTCTCCAGTTCTGCCTCCCCTGTCTTTTAATCTCAGTTTCACTTTGTACCTAGCTCTGTGACCTTCTGGACATCTGCCCTCCCTCACACCTTTTCTGTTCCCTTGTCATTGCTTATGTCTTTTTAATTCTCTGCCTCCAAAAAACTGTGTATTTAATGTGGTTTTCTTGGCATTTTTTCTTCTTTTGTTTTTGTTTTTTTTTTTAAACTTGAACAATTTTTTCCACCTTGCATCTGTCATCTTTGTTTCTATGGTTTGATATCATCTATGTCTGTTTTACGGTCTCTCCATGTGACCAGATGAGTTTGATGATGCATCTCTACAAGGAACTGTTGGGTAAGTTAGGACTCTTCAATCTGGATAACAGACAGTTTTAAGCAGGCTATAGAAAACAGTTTAAAATCTGTGACCAATGTGAATGGGTAGGGGTTGACTAGTCACAGACTATTCCAAAACAAGGTGCCACAAAATGGGGCCTCTAGGAGCAAGGTTGATCAAACACCAGCAGTCCTTCCTACAGCTGGCTGGAGATCTGAAGAACCCTACCAAGTATACTTTGGGGCGAAAAATGTGTACAGTATCTTTTCTGTTTATAGTCACCATTAGAGACAGAACATGCACCAGGTCACAGCCAATACAGTGTAGGCAATGCTAAACACAACAGGATCAATCTCAAAGACTAGCAACATAAGAACTTTTGAATAATAATCCTGCAATGTTCCACTGCTGACAATACAACTGAAACTCAGCTAGCAAAATTAAAAAAAAAACCAACAAAAACACCACAAACCAAACCAAATAAACAAACAAAACCAACAACAAAGCCAAACACCAAGATTAATTGTTATTTAACTTCCCATCAAAAAAAAAGTGGTTGGAAAATTTTATGGAGTCCTACTCAATGGACTATAGCTAAATAAATTAATTAGACAATCAAAAGATATTTAGCTGCATGCAAGAAAACACTCTTTCATTGTGTCTTTTGCAATTATTTCTATGCGTAAGTCCTTTTTCCATATTACTCTCACAGTTGGAATATTAGAACTTGTCACTAGATTTGAATTTGAGGTTATTTGGACTGACTAGAACATTTAGTATACAGTGACAATTTATGACTTTCTGTCACCAGTTCTGTCTTAATGTTATGTATATATTTTAATTCATCACTTTGAAGTGCTATTGTTTAAAAATATAATAGAAATTTTAAAATCAGGCTGAGTCCTACCTTTAATCTGTAGATGCCATTAACCAATACTGCAAATTCAAATACTGAAGATTTCTGCCTTGATTTATAATATACAAGAGGCTAACATAAACTCACTGACAAACTGATACAAAGGTTTCCAACACTAAATTGGAAACCCACAGGCTCTGATTAAGTTTTGGCTTGGTTACCATAGCAAGAAACATTTGTATGTTCAAATGAGGACTTAAAAAGTCTACTAGAACTTTTGAAACCACCCAAAAGCCTGTGATTTTCCCTGAAGGGGAGGAAAGGATAAAAGGCAATAAGTAAAAGTCCTGAAATGAGGACATCCTGTGAAGGGAAGGAAGCGTAATATGGGATTACTTAACCGGCACACTACAATATATATATACATGTGAGTGTGCTTAGAAGCATGTATTTGTTTATATAAAAAGCCAGATTCCACAACCTTTGCTCCTGCAAAGAACTATTTCTTCATTTTTATTTGAGAGATGAGATTATTTTGCATCAGTATTTTTCAAATACTGGAAGTACTATCTGCTTTTGAACTTATTAATTTCTCCCCCCTTGCATGCAACCATTAGTCAAGGAACAGGAACATCTAACAGTCCTTAGTCCTTTCGGAAAGACAGGGCAAAAAACCTGGCTGTAACTACTAATGGCAGACCAAAAAGCTCGCTCTCTCCTCAAGGAACTAAGTTGTGTAAGCATTTAAAAGCAGTTAGCTCTGCTAAGTAAGTAGCTGCCGTCACTTATCATTACCCTTCCATGAGGAACTCAATTGCTTATGGTGGTAAATCATCATAAATAATTTGAAATATTTTTTATCTTAACTCCGTTTCCAAGTCAATATTAATTAAGCATTTAAAACATATAGACTTATACTTTCCTCTTTTTACTCTTCCACCCTTTTTGACCCTTCTTTGTGACCCTTGGGTGCCACAACCTATAGGGTAGGAAAGCTGCCTTGCATCAATAGACGTCACTCCAGAAGGAGCAATGGCTGCAAAAGCTGTCCTTCACTTTGTAGGAGCTCAAGCTTAAGGTTCCTCAGTTCAAGTTTAAGAACATTTATAAATGCTCTACCACATAACTTTATAAATCTCAGTGCATTATACCTTTTCCATTTGTTAAGTTGACACATAACAGAAGAGACTAAAATGTCTCAAACCTGAAAGCAGTAAATCCATTAGGCCAAAGAAATGGTGCCTAATGGCGTTAGTAAATTACCTAAGCTAATAGGTGTTCTACAGACTCCAAGAAAAGGTAGCATAGTGCAATTAACTTGTTGCGTAGCCATACAATGAATATTACTCGGCATAATCGGTTTTATAGTTCAGATATGTAGACAACAGTAGTATTACTGACAGACAAACAATACAGAAGATTCATTGCATAAATACATGGTGCTCTAAAATTGTCTGTCCTGGAAGAATAATTAAACTCTTCTTATGTTAAGATTACAACCACTGAAATGTGAAATGCTGGTATAATGTCAAAAATTATGCCCTCTTTCTTCATTTCAAAAAGCAATGTTCCACTAGGGTTTTTTTAGGGCTGCTGGCAGTCTTTTATGTAACTTTTATGCCATTTAACTCTGTGTGTGTCCCCCTTGTTCTGCCCATGTAAATGATTTTTAATTAGAAAGACAGAAGGAAAAAAATCATAAATAGTGACTTATGAACAGTTTATTATTATTAGGTGGCTTGAAATTTAAATAAAACTGCCTTGACTTACACCTGCCAGGAATCTAACCCTGAATCAGAAAACTACCCCAGACATTTCCACAAAGAAATTCTTCCACTATGCCATGTGAGCAGTTATCCTGATTTTTAAAAAAATACTTTTAGGGACAAAAGATAGAGATTTGCTGTATGAACTGAAACTGTATCTCTGTTTCACTGGCAGAGGATGAAATATTCTGACAGGGCAGTTTTTTATTGAGTGATTAGTAGAATAAAACCTCGCCCTTGTAACTGTGGCTAGACATGAAATGACAAGCAACATGGACAGCTTCCCACAAGATGCAACACTTAAACAGATGGCACGCAAAAAAGTGAAATTTCCAAGTAGTTTTAAAAGACCATGTAGACAAAACAGTAATCTAACATGGAATTCAAAAAAAATCTGTTATTTGTTTATTTACTTAATGGAGCAAATCTCACTTTTAGAAAGTATTCCTTCACTACCACTTTAGTAGGTCAAGGTTGGGATAATGAAAAAATGCAAAAAAGATGTAAAAATCTTCTTATTAAAAAAAAAATATTCTACCACCCCCCAAAAAAACAAACAACCAAACAAACAAAATTCCAAACAAAAAACCCCAAACAAACCAACCAAACAATCCTATTTCTCCCATTTCATTTTTTTTTTACTTATCTCAGCCATCCCAGCCATAACCACAGTCAAACTGACTTTTGATCATATGTGCACTCTGGCTCACTTTTTCTCCAACAAATTTTTCTGGCTCTCTCTTCTACTCAAAGGACAAGGTTATTCATTTGTTGATTATTCCTGAGTTTCCTCTTCCATTAGGTGCAACACCCAGGCCCTCTGGTGCTCCCCTCTGGTGCTCTGTAGCCCCTCAGAAGGAGAATCACATAATTACAATGCCAACTAATTCATGTGGTCGTGGTGGCTCTTAATATGAAATTTGAACTTCAACAAGTATTATCACAAATCCAGACTGGAAGCTCAGTCTCTCACATTAGTCAGACGACCTTGTTAATGAAAAACAAACAAACAAACAAATAAAAAACCCCAAACCAAACCAAAACAACAACAAAAACATCCAAAAAAAAACCCCAAACACACACACAAAAAAATAACAAACTGTATGTAACAGTATATATGTATAGAACTGAGTTTACAACTTGTTCACACAGTCATGAACAATCAAGTCATTGAACATTCTAACAGGGTTAAAGTGAATACAACATTGTTATAATGCTGTGGTGAGTTGACCTTGGCTGGCTGTCAGATGCCCACCAAGCCTCTCTATCACTTCCCCTCCATAAGAAAAGGCAGAAGGAGAAAAAATGATTAAAACTTCATGGGTTAAGATAAGGAGAGGGAGATTACTTACCAATTACCATCATGGGCAAAACAGACTCCACTTGGGGAAATTATTTTAATTTCTTGCCAATTAATAACAGAAGAGGATAGTAAGAAATAAGAACAAATCTAAAAAACACCTTCTTCCTGCCTCCCCATTCTTCCTTGGCTCAAATTCACTGACAACTCTTCTACCTCCTCCCCCCACAGCGGTGCAGGGGGATGGCGAATGGGGGTTGTGGTCAGTTTGCATATGTTTTGTCTGCTGCTCCTTCCTCCTCAGGAGGAGGACTCCTCACACTCTTCCCCTGCTCCAGTGTGGGGTTCCTCCCACAGGGCCATAGGTCCTGCCAGGAGCCTGCTACAGTGCGGGCTTCCAACAGGGTCATAGCCTCCTTTGGACATCCACCTGTTCCGGCGTAGGGTCCTCCACGGGCTGCAGGTAGATATCTGCTCCACCATGGACCTCCGTGGGCTGCAGGGGGATGGGGTGTCTCACCATAGTCTTCCCTATGGGCTACAGGGAAACCTCTGCTCTGGTGCCTGGAGCACCTCTTCCCCTTGCATCTTTACCAACCTTGATGTCTGCAGAGTCATTCCTCTCTCATAGTTTCACTCCTCTCTTCCAGCTGCTGCTTTGAAGTGTTTTTTTTCTCTTAAATATGTTGTCCCAGAGGTACTACCACCTCTATTGACTGGCTCAGCTTTGGCCAGACACAGCCAGTGACGGGTGTGTCTTGGAGCTGGCTGGCACTGACTCTGTCCCACGTGGGGGAAGCTCACAGAAACATCCAGGCAACACTCACCCTCCCCCCAAAGAAACCTTTCCACATAATGCCAATACAAATGAAATATTGTCAATGTATCATATCATTGATGTATTCGACTCCATTAATTCAAGATTTCAAAATCTACGCTGAAATAACACTAAGATTTGTCAATAACTGGCAAAAGATAAGAAGTTCTCAGATATAAGTGCCTTTTTTTGTTTGCTTGTTTGTTTGTTTGCTTTCATATAACTTATTTGGCTGCATCACAGGGGTACAGAATTGCACTGAATCGAAGTGAATCTGAGTCAGTGAAAAGATACTTGTTGATTGCCATGCCCTTTGCACAAGAAATTGAGTGAATTTACCAGCTGTAAATTTGCAAATAGATTAGACTGAAAAAAATAAAAATCATAGAAGTTAAAATTTCTTCAGTTTTGTCCACCTCACTCCTCCATTAATAAAACTGATTAAAAAAAATAAAAATAATATAAAAAATTGTGTTTTAACATTCAGTAATTATTTGAAAAGTAGATACTCCAAATAGATAACATCCATTGAGATGAATGAAGAAAAACATTTTATTTCATATATACAGCATAATTTGTCATAATATTAACATCAAAAGAATTTTTTTAGTGAGCCTTCATTAATGGAAATATTTTTATAACAATAACAAATTTGGACAAGCAAAGGTAGAAATCTGAACCCTGGAAAAATTGCTAGTCATATCATACATGTTGCTATATTAATTAGATAGGAAGTGGGCTTTATGATTCAGACCTTTGGGGTCAATATGGTGACAATCAAATGTGCCAAAATTAAGGATGGTCTATTGCAGATGCTGAGTTGTGTTATTTCTTTTTTATATTATTGTCACAGAAAACAAGGTCTGCAATACCTTGTGGAATAATTACTAATGACCAGAAAGTAATTATAATTCTAGCAATAACGTCTAGGGTTTCAATAGTGTCCAGTGCTACTTATGTAAAAAGTTATTCCACCACAGGAAAAGGAAAATGTGGTTTTCCAGTATGTAAGGCAGCATTAACAAGACTCACATACATGGCCAGTAAAGCCATTCAGATATGCCACCTTATAAATGTTTTCCCACTTCACAACTAAGGAACAATATACAATAAAGCAAGAAATGTTTTTCTATTTTAAATTATCCAGAGACAAGTTAGTGTGTCAGAGAGTGCTTTCTGTCTTAGAGTTTGCCTGAAGATGAAGTTCTATCTTACATGAAAATGGATAGATGTAAGCTACAAGGACAATTCCATTTCATGGGACATACATTTATTTCAAACTTTGCTTTCATTATAATCCAAATGAATCAAGTATAGTTTTCTATACGTAAGAGACATCCCAAAGTGAATTTGGATACACATTTTTAAAATAATTTTTTTTTTTAAAAAAAAGGAGTTAACTTTTTCATACTGTTCCATTTCTCTCTCTTTTTTGGGATGTGTTTGTTTGTTTTTTTTCTCAAAAAGAAAATGTCACTGAAATGGACATATGTCCACAGAAAGTTTTATTTCACTTTCATCAGAAAAACTTTTCGACACAGATCTGCAAATAACAATCTGACTTTCAAAGAATATTAGTTTGAAGAGACTATTATTTTATTTTGCTTTTCGTAATCTTTTGTTCTATTGCTACTCAGCAGCCTGTTTATTTCTAAAAAAAGTTAATAACATTGATTTATCTGATCTGTTTGTTTACTTAGTGCTACATTCATGGCCTCCCAGATGAGTGCATAGAATTCCCAAACAAATCTTGAATCCTAATTTTGCTTTTCCCTGGTTTCCCTGGAAGCCAAATCAAATATTGCTTTTTCAGTAGAACAGAAAATTTACAGGAGGACTCAGGAGATGTTAATATATATGGATTTAAGTTGAAAATCAAAGGAGTCCACAGATCCAGTGTAAATTAGGGGTTTGATGAACAACTCATCAAAGTTAATTAAATGACATTTAAATGTTATTGACTTCCATTGGCTTTAGATCATTTCTGTTGGTCAAGGTGTTTGATAATTCTAAATCAGAGGCAGCCTGTTTCTTTTTGTTTTTTCTTTGAATCTGTAACTTACTAGACTATACAATATTTCTAGTACAGCTTTGGATTTTATGAGGTCTTTGGGTGTCCACGGATCAAGGACGAAATTATAGTCTCTTAGTAGCATTGGTGACAGTATTTGAATTGTGTACTTCCAGTAATGAATGTTTTCTACACCATAACTAGATTTTTCATTCTAATAATGCCAGAAGTGGCATATTATTACTTTTCAGAAGTTGTTTCATATGTATATATATGCATACACATGATATATTTGTGTGCAATATATATATTTCAAATGCACCCACATAATATACCTATTGTGCCATAAACAATTTTCCTTATCATAAAAAGAGATTATTTTATCTATATTTGCACTCAGATCATACAATTTTACTTAGTGCAAATAAATTTTATAGAAGACTTGAGCAGTTTCAAATATTTGTTTTCTCTTTTCACTTAGGGTAGACACAATAATAATGTTACTTAATT
Source organism: Psophia crepitans (assembly GCA_013399095.1). Classification (NCBI taxonomy): domain Eukaryota; kingdom Metazoa; phylum Chordata; class Aves; order Gruiformes; family Psophiidae; genus Psophia; species Psophia crepitans. Next base: position 39,223 of record VWZZ01003256.1, read on the forward strand.
TTATTGTAAAAAAAAGGTTATTATATATGACTGTATATTGTTATGTTATGTAATTATACAATCACAGCCCAATCATCTGCATGTCCCTTAAACTCAATGAAGTCATTAGTTTTTTTGTTTGTTCTTTAGTAGTTTAAGTATTCCTTTTAAAAAACAGTGTCTGTTAAGTTAATGTATAGAAAATGTAATTTTTACTTTAGTGCCCAGTTTTAAGACCTGAACACTGCATTGTGCAGATGATTCATGATATCCTAAAGAAAGACTTCAGGCATACTAATAAAATTTGATTATCAGCTTAAGTCTTCCTTAAAAAGCAATCTTTAGTGTGTACACCTTGCGTTAATGAGCTATCTCAGAAATTTCCTAATGACTGAGCAAAATCAATCACTGTACTCCTTTTGTTCTCCATCTGTACTAAGCGTATGAAAACTCCAGATTTTAAAAGTCAGCAAGGCCTGCATAATGAGACATTCTTGTCAAAGAACAAGCTTATGTTGTGTCAAAGCCACTTCAGTGTAGCTGCTTCTCAGACAGCAGAGACTGGGAGATGCTGATTCAGAAAGCAGATTTTCTTTTAGCTTTCCCTTTTGTAAAAACAGGTCTTGACCTTATGAGTACACACAAACATTTTTGTCTTAAAACTCCTGCTGTCGCCTTTTGGATTTCCCACCTAGGCTAATAGCAGTGGGTGACACCCATCCATATTCCCTTATTAAAACTGTGTAGAAATACAGTTTGAGATGTTTACTTCCTTCCGCTACCCGGAAGGAAAGAATGCTACCTCAGCATCTCCTCTGACTAAGAGACTTGTTGATCATTGCGTTGATCACTTCAGACAATCCAGTGAAATCCGCAGCTTGAGCTAAAAGAAAACCCCATGGTTGTGTAAGAGTTTGAGTCTGTGGTAGCTACGAAGTTTGGGCACTTGAGGAATTACACAAGAACAATATTTAGAAGAAAACTACGCCTTTTATTGTTGCTTGGATTTCCTTACATAACCCTTGATATCACTCTCACTTTCAACAATGTTTTGGAAGCTTTGATGCAGAAGGTAAAGGGAGGGAATAGAACATATAATTTGAACATTTGAAACCAAAGGCTTTGGTTTTACAGAACCAAGTACGAGGGATAGCAGCGAGACAGTTACATGTAAGAGCTGTAAGAATTACATTACAAAAGAACACTACATCTCCAACGTAAAACAATGTGATATTGTGAAATACTAGAAATAAGTGTATCCACTCCCTCTTCCTTACAACACTGGAATCTTGCGGGTATTCAATAGAGAAAAAGAGCTCTGCTGAGGCCTAGGCAAGTATCTTACATAGAAGAATACTTTTATTTCATTCCCTCTTATATAATTTGCTGCTTGTACAACAACCAGTGTCCTTGCAAAACCGTTAGTCTGTGGCCGTGCAGTTAAAAGGCATTGCCGTAATGCATCCACAAGCAGAAAACTGCCTGCACCGGTTTTAGAAAGCAGTAGTGGGCACAACAGACACAGTGTGCCTGCATCTCATCTAGTTTCCTCTCGGACTGCCTACAGTCTGCATGCAAAAAATTTGGTTGCCTATGCAGATACAAGACATGCTCAGCTCTTAGGAGTCCTATGTTTTCTAATGGGTCTTCTCCAACTGCTTGTGGTTACACAAACCGCAAGCACACAACTTGTCTGGTCTTGAGCTCAGCCTGGGTGTAAAGCTCAAGATGAAAAGTACACTTAGATAGAGAAACTCTGGTCTGTAGAGAAAAGGACTACAATTTTTCCATTTCCAATAGCCCTTGGTACCCCTTTGGCAATGGAAAGGCCCTAAAAGAAGCAGTTTCATCTCAGAAGAGGGACACAGAGGAGGAGGGAACATCAGAGGATGAGGGAAAATGCTGTAAGCAGAAGCAGAGGATGTCATCAGTTAGAAAAGCCACAGCGACCTCTGGAGCAGTCCAGAAACTGGAAAGTATAAAAGTGTTTAATCATCTTCCCATTCTGACCACACAAAACATTACACAAAATTTGACCCCTGATCTGGAAACATCAACAATCTAACTGCAATATAAGCAAAATAATGCTTGCTTGCTTTCTAAAATAGCAAGATGTGGCTGTGCTCTGCAAGCCTTATGAAACACATGCAGTTGAGGAACGAGGACTACTTGGATTCCTGCCAGTGCCTTGAATCGCATACTCTCAGTAGTCAAGTCTTGAATTCTGTGTCCCCGGTAATTCTTAGTTTGTCATGAGAGAATCAACATGCAGCAATAGTGAATTCACTGGGAGAACACACTTGGATGTTTTAGCAGAGAGTCTGTCACAAATTCAAGTGATACATGTACTGAAATGTTTATATATAGCATTGTTGTGTTTTTACAGCTTCATCCAATGGTATCTTTAAAGTCTGGACCTCTGACCTATTCTAAGGCTCACATTCCTGAGATTGAATCCAAGGAAGAATTTTAAGAAGTTTTCTTCCAAAATTTAATTTTCTGAAATGATCACATTATTGCTCTTCACACATGAAATTTCAGCCTGATGTGCCAGAAGTGCTAAGCAATGTCAGCTGCAAATGAAACTCCCGTACGCGATAAATTCCCATCCCAATAAATTAAACAAGCCTTTTCCAAGTTCCATTCCTGAAATTCATGCTTCTTGCCTCCCAAAATGATTGTCCAAACACCTCTCTAGAAAATGAAATTTCTAAATCATATAAAACTACAATAATTTATTTCCCTCTTCATTCCCACCCCAATTTGGGCCAAAATGAATCAAACACAGGTGTGGAATGAAAGTTCAAAAGTGTCAGATTGAGTAATGAAACCTTTTTAACATGAAAATTACACATTTATAAACCATAATTTGTCACAAGCTGGCATTTACAAAAATAAACACTATTAAAATTCAAAAATCAATTTACTCCCTACTAATTTTTATTTAATCAAAATTTTGTGTTTCATTGAAAAATGCTGGAAACATATTCATTGTATCTATTATTCAGAAATACTTGTGCATATGTCCATTTGTGCTGCCGGCCAGGGGACTTTCAGAGAATGTTTCTCACTTAATGTAGGTATATGAATGTCCCTGCATTCCCTCATTACAGTCATGCTTCCTTTCCAACCAGTTTCAAATAAATTTCTCCAGCACACAAAAACCATGCTCCATGGTAAGAGTTTTCATTTGTTCCCTGTTCTTCACAAAAGTTTGTAAAAAAACCCAAAACAGTAATTGGGTAATAGGAATTTTGCAGGATCATAGAATTAGAATAATTAAGGTTGGAAGAGACCTCAAGGACCATTAGTCCAACCATCTCTCTACCACCTATTACCCACTAAACCATGTCCCTAAGTACCACATCCAACCTTTCCTTAAACACACCCAGGGATAGTGGCTCCACCCCCTCCCTGGGCAACTCATTCCAATGCCCAACCAACGTTTCCCAGAAGAAATTTCTCCTCATCTCCAACCTGAACCTCCCCTGGTGCAACTTGCAGCCGTTTCTCCTTGTCCTGTCACTAGCTGTCCAGTTTTGGGCCCCTCAATATAAGAAGGACATTGAGCTGCTGGAGCGTGTCCAGAGAAGTGCAACAAAACTGGTGAAGGGACTGGAAAACAAATCTTATGGGGAGCGACTGAGGGAACTGGGGCTGTTCAGCCTGGAGAAGAGGAGGCTGAGGGGAGACCTGATCGCTCTCTACAACTACCTGAAAGGAGGT